>CM061533.1:253070751-253217325 GCA_030545055.2 Neoaliturus tenellus | reverse complement strand
CGACATTGTCGGTCGTGTTGGATACAAGGCCTCCTCCTCCTCCTCCATCCTCCACCCTCCACCCGATCGTCGTTTCCTCATCGGCCATCTGGGTTTGCCTCTCTCCAGTAGCACCCACATGGGTCTTCGTTTCTTTTGAAATGTTAATTATTAAGAGTCATCTTCACCTCGGTGCCAGTAGCCCATTGTTGCGCAGTCGGCAATGTTAAACATACTGCTTTTATGCTAAAACATGGTATTTTATTCCCCTTTTTCGGACTCCGGTTCCCAACCGATTTTCTTTAAACTTGGTAAGTGTTTAGTGTTGAATAGTTATATTAGGCCCCTCATACCTCGAAATTTTGAAAATTTAACAAATATTACTCTCTGTGACGTCGCAAAGTAACTCGATTTTCCTTAGTAGTATTTGTTAAATTTTCAAAACTTCGATGTATGAGGGACCTAATTAGTCTATAAATATTCAACTAAGCACTTACCAAGTTTACCTTAAACTTATACTTAACACTTATACTTATACTTAACACTTACCACGTGGTCTGTATTTCAACTTGAATAAAAATAATTCACCATTACTGTAATAATTCATATGGGCTTTAGAGGGAATATAATGTTTACACTTTTACCAAATACAAAACCTACAATACAAATTCATTTTCAAAACAATAACCTCCAGAAACTTTTTCATTGGAAGACGAGTCTTATCCTTGTAATATTTTTAGCCATATAACCTGAGAAACTTTAACGTTTGGTTTTGCAGACTCGTTTCCGTAGAAATGAATCCGTGCGCTGTTTTAAAATACGAAGACTAATGTTTTAAAAATTTAAGGAACTTCATTATGGATTTCATGTTATCAGCCAATAACTTTCAGATTTATCTCTGAAATAGACTTTCCAAGCCATAAACTGAATTTTAAAACTGTTGTAGTAGTGCAAATTTACTTTGACACTTCACCTTTTGGTACCAAAAATTCCGTCTGCAAATGTATATAGAGTTTTACAATATAGGTTATTAAAGAAAGTACAAGTGGCTGTATTGAGGGTCAAAATCCAACAGCAGGTTTCAAGAAGATTTAAATAAAGTTTGTTACTAAATTTAACCATATATATTTTTTAATTCAGTTAATTTTACTAAAACAAGGTATATTAAACATTTTTAAATTTATTTGTCGGGCTAGGCTTTCCATTCCCAGACAAGTATATCATAAGCATGACAGTAAATAGTATCTTTAACAATAAGATACAATTATTGTTCAAATTAGACCTATTTCTTTGTATTTAGAATTAAGTGCTTAAGTTTTTCTATCCAATTTATTAGGCAAAAATATAATAAATTAGTTGAAATGAAAATTTTAAAAGCCCTTATTTCCTAATGGAGCCATGAAAATACTACATTAAATTTCCCTTAAAAATATAATGAATCAGAACTCATTTTCCTGCAATAGTGACATTATAATATGCAAAGAATCTTGAATAAAACTTGTTGGTCAAAAATTCTCCATTAAATCTCCTGATCCCATTTGGTTATAAGCCTGGCCACTACTATTCAGTTAAAATTTATTAGAAAATCAGCTGTTCCATGTAAATTAGCATCTAACGTAAGCTCGATTTTTTTGGAGAAGTATCTCCTCTCGCCAATCCCAGTGGTTTTTGGACATTCGTTAACTTATGTGGTAAGACTTAAACCTAGCTCTAGAAAATTCATACTTGTTTATTAATTAACAAGTCCAAATTCATAATTTTTTTTAATAGATCGAAGAAAAATCACAAACAATCCTACACATTTACCTAAAATTCTTAACCGAACTCTGCTCTTAACTCCAAATATTATAACATAGAGAAATTGATAAAGAATTTCCTCCGCTGCTTTCCCCGTGTAATGAATGAGTTGACTTTGAAACTGTGCTAGGCCAGCACGTAGATGGTGGCACGATAATTGATAGATTGCTCAGAAGAGACCGGTGTGGAGCCAGTTGTTATTTCCATCACACGCCACTCGGAGCGCTGGAGAGGCGGCGGTGACAGTGGACGATCGGACAATGACGTAGGAATGCGACACTTCGCAATCTTGTTACAATTACTCTTTGTGCATTCTGATCGTATCTCCGATTTTCTCACATAGACACTCTGCTCCGAGGCCTTTGAAAACTCTGTCGGTTGCGGCAGAATTCCTTCAACATCTGGAGTAAGATGTCCCAAGCTCATCTTTAATTCAGCCTGCGCCTCGTGGAAATTCTCCTCAATGGCTGGGAAGATCATAGGAAGTTCAACGTGCGTGTCTTGGTTGATACCTCTGCTGGGTTTTTATGAGTTCCTTTAAATTGACATACTTAAGGCGGATTGAAGTTCAAGGTGAAGTATACTTCCCTGTGATGAGACTGGACAGTTGGAACACTTGAGCCTGCCGATTTGAACCTTCTATCTTCGTGGTCTTTAAATAATAATGGGTAGCTGAAGGCTTATAGAGCTAATCTTGTAGTTCACAGGTTTTCGGTTCGACCCCGAGAAAAGTTAGAAGTTTTTGAAGGTTTTTAATCGGACACATCTAACTTTGGTCATTAGGATAATAATCGATAATCTTGACAAATGAATCAGCTGGTCTTTGTCTGTATCAAAGCTACATCCATCTGCTCTATCACACTCAACCTTCAGTCATATTCACCTTCAAATACATTTGGAGTATGTATTTCAACAGTTCAGTGATAATTTTTAATGGAGCAGTCCGCCATTCATGGGCGGATTTACGGGGGTGCCAGGGGGTGCCTGGCACCCCCTGATTTTTTATGATTTTTAAAAATTTCTATAATATTTTTGTAATGATATTTTGTATTGGATAAAAAAGTATTTTTGGACAATAAGCATTTTTAACAAGTAGGACGTAAGCATTCAAGTCACGTAATCGAAACAACAATTTTAAAAGTCAATTAAACTATATTTTGAACATAATGCGATCGCGTGTGTCGTGTGTGTATTTTGGTCAACTACTCTGCGTGGTTTCCGGCAATGGCGAGTACCGACACCAACCCTGCTCAGACGCTCTCTCTCTCTCCCTCCCCCTCTCGTCATTTACCTCTGGTGACTTAATTTCTCTGAATATGATGAACATCTGTGATATAGTTATTTTTATTTTTTGTGGACTCTACAGGACAGTTAGTTGTAACATCGATCGTTGCTCAGTGGCCAAGCAGTATATTGTTTGGTTATTAGTTAGTGCAGTGTGTATTACTTTTTCAAGTTATTTAGTTACTTGTAGACTTGTATCTTTCGAAAGTTTGATGAATATAATTAGCCTTATTGGTAAAGAGACATTAATAACAATGAAAAATAAAACGGCTTTCGTTATACAGTAATCACTACCAACTCACATACAAAACAATATTTTGATATATTCTTTTCTTATTAGTTTTCACAGTACGTCATCAAAAAAATATTTTACTTTTAATTTGTTATGACCATTTTTATATTCTTTAGTTTTTTGTACTGAAATTAATAAAAACAAATCAAATTAGTGAAATGAAACAAATCAAATTATATTGAAGGTTAAATATAGGTTAACAAATAACGATAAAAACACTTTTCTAGCAATGGTTGAAATCAATATTCTAGGGAGGTTTTCATAATAAAACTCCAAATTAGATAGACAGTTTTCTAAAACTGAAATGAGCTATTGTACAATTTTGGGTTTTTTGTAATAATAAATTAAACACAGCGTTACTTGTTTGTTGTACATCGGATTGCCGCGGTCTTCAAAAAACACATACATTGAAAGAAGACTATTATGTGAAACATTATGTGAAAATTTCATGTTTCTAAATTTTACAGTTTTTGAGGTGTGCTTGCTTCTCAGTCACGTCTTCACCGACCATAGCTTCGAACGCATCTCCTCCTGAGACCGCAACGTTGATCGGTGGGTTAGTTACGGTCTATGACTTATATGTGTATGACTTATCTCTACAGTGAGAATTGTTTTGAGTTATTGAAAATATTTCTTACCTAGGCCTATATATCAATAACAGAAATAATAACAGCGCGCTGTAAACTTGGCTGATTACGTGTATTACGCCCGGTGTCGCGCGGCCGCGTGCGAAGATTTGTTCACCGCGATCATCGGTGAGATAGCTGAGTTTAAGGAAGCAGAACTAAAAAACCGTAAAACTTATAAACGTGAAATTTTCACACATTGCTCAGTAAATATTTTTCTTTCAATTTATGGGTTTGTTGATCTCAGTTCATGATAAAATAAAAAGTAGCTAGCTGGCTTATGTATAAAAGAAAAATACCTAAACACCTAGGGCCTACTTGGGATAGGCCTTAAAACATGCCATTTAAATGGAATTTTGAATGAGCATACGACTCATACTTTAGAATAGCTGGCACCCCCAAAATTTTAGACCTAAATCCGCCCATGCCGCCATTCCTGAGATGACAAGAATATTTCTAAACCATTAAAGTGAAATCCACTCTCTTGGATCTCACAGATGATCTTCACCAATTAGTAGACGCCACACACTCATCACTAGCAGACGCCTCGCCCAGCTCACATAACGCGTTTTCCCGCCATAAATTAAATTCGCTACTCGATCGTGTCATTATGACGACAGCTCGGCATTGTTGTATTGTCTGTGGGTCCAAGGTGACCCGCGATTGTCGCCTGGGCCAT
Organism: Neoaliturus tenellus; assembly: GCA_030545055.2. Taxonomy (NCBI): domain Eukaryota; kingdom Metazoa; phylum Arthropoda; class Insecta; order Hemiptera; family Cicadellidae; genus Neoaliturus; species Neoaliturus tenellus. The sequence continues at coordinate 253,212,668 of CM061533.1, read as the reverse complement.
CTTTGTTTGATTGAGGACGGACGAAGACGGATGAAGATCCTACACGCACTCCCACACGCGCCCACGCGCCCACTCGTGCTTCACATCTTCTTGATTAATATTCGTCCCAATCAATGTGTCTTGTTGGTACAACGATATTAGCATCCGCGAACTTTCCCCGCTATCTGATATCTTAATGGTGCAATGTTTATTCGGCTGAGGTCTAAGGCAAAACTCAATGTTCTTGGTTTGAAACTAACATAAGAGTATAGGTAATTTCGGTTGGCGATCAAAATTATGTATCTATTGTGGTGGGCTTGGCGTGGTTCTTGCATTTCGTATCGAAATGAGATTGCAAAATCATTTGAACTTTGGAAAGCACAATGATGAATGGTTGGTTATAAAATTAAACATAAATACATCGTCGTTGACTCAAAAAATTAAAGTATTTGTTTTGTTTTATTTCACTACTCACAAATGTGACTTTTCTAAAATCTCTAAAAGCGATTCTTTATTTCATTTGTGAGGAAAATTGTTACATTTTGTCTATGATTTGACGAACTGATTTTGGTTAGTATACTATCCGATCGAATAATAAGACTACGTTGCTTCTTGTGTATGATCTATTCACTTTTAATTATTTTAAGCCTGTTCAGTGTTAAAACTAAATTGTAATTCAAGTATTTTGCGTGTTGCAATGAAATCCGTGTTGTCTTCAATTTTCCAATAAACACAGCAATATTAATACAGTTTTTATCGAAGTTTTTTTGCTTGTTCTGTACATTTTTTATAAGTATTCGAATGTACCTTGAGTGTAGGAGATGATAAAAATATAAATTAACAATTGATTGCCCAGAATGCACTTTAAATGCATCAACATAAATGCATCAACAGATTTTATCTACCTTGAATTTTAGTAACATTTCGTTTTTAAAACATTGCCAGAGAGAAAATTTCTCGGCTCTAGCAACAATAATTTGGGAATAACTTCAACCAGACAGTCTGTGGGGAAGTTTACTCCCCTAGGTGTCTCGTTTAGCTGCACTGTTAAGTCCTGATGGCGGGAAGATGCGCTGATGTCGGTTGATTCATTTTGTGCCCCGCTCTGCCCCAGTTGCAGCTATCCTTCAAGCCCAGCGATCCTGCAGTCCTGATGCTGTTGGGGTGTATGTTGTACTTCAGGGCCTGCACCCCTAGAACTGGGATGTCCACTACCCAATCCCAGCTCAAAGTACCGAGTTGGGTAACGGGCGTGGCTCCCTTTATCAACTGAAGTAGGGCAGCTTCGGCTGTTCCGAGCCCTGGCGGAGGTGGCCTTGTGTCAATCGCGCGCTTACTGGGTGTCTCACTCCAGCCTCCCCCCAAAAGGGAGGGAATGAGTCAGGATTTCGGGGATCTGGGGCTTCCGTGCCTTCGGGTACGGTTGCAGTGCAGCCGGCGCCTTTGGCGTGCGGGTTTCCAGTGACCTAGTTATTCCGCTTGGGAACCACCCATGACCCAAGTAAAACCTAAAATGGGGACCTCGGGATCCGGCTCAAGCCCCTGGCTTCGGCCAATCCGGATATTGGGTTGGACTCGAGGGGGCAGAGGTTGTCGGTATGCTCGGCACACAGTTTCGGCTGTGGGGGGCCCTCCAGCCTCATCTGGGGGCGTTGCTCACAAACGAAAGCTGAGAAGTAGCATGGGTAGTGCTGCCACTGTCACTCACAGCGGATGGTCATTTTGGGTTCACCGCCGGTTGAGTACCACAGGCCTAGTGAATTCCGGGTTTTGTGGGGGTCTAATCCGCCTCAATGTGAGGACAAACTGTTCCATAACTCCCCTGGTCGCAAGACTGGTCCGGTTAAGGCTCTCGCTAGGTACGGACTACCCGTGAGGGTAGGGGGAGCCAATACGAGGGTTGCCCCTTGTAAAGGAAATGAAACGTACAGAAGTCCTGATGCTGTCGATGCCTCTTGCTCAGGAGGTTTCAGTCCATTTCCGTCCATGTTTATTCCACCGCTACATAAGCAACTGCACTCATCGGTATCGAGATGTGAGCTATCTCCAGTAGGAGTGATAAACATTCCGATGTTTTCGACTACTCCAGAGTACATAGATAGTTATGTTAGTGATGCCGTTTAAATCAGGGAACTCCCGATTAGTAGAACGAGAAACATACACTAAGCACCATTATTAATTTCACCCAACTAATCTGTAAAAAATTGAATTTTTAAGAGCATTTTATGATGGTGTGTTAGTTTTAAAGTAGCATGTGTGTTGTTCTGATATGTTAATAGAAAAATATGTTTTTTGGGGCAATCGTATTAAATTTAAGAATAATCTCAAGAAAGTATATATTATGATAAAAATTTTCTTTGCTTGGTAACATTGTGTATATGATTCAATTTTCCTTAGGTTAAATTCACCACGACGCTTACACCCCCGCCGTCAAAGAATATTACGTGTACACAAATATGCACACAAATATCTCTTAAGTTTTCATTTAAGAAACAACCATGGTCAAGAAAAAATGCAAATCCCTAACAAATGGGGGTTGTTTAAAAGTGTAAAAAATCTGTTTATTAACATCGTTCATATTGTTGCACTTTAGATATCCTACTTTAATCAAACTTAAAATATGAGTTGCTTATATTTAAATGAAGATCTTCATTTTTAACTGATAGAGATATTCTAGAAATTATAGTCTCGAAACTTTCATCCTTACTCACTGTAACGAAGGATAAAAAATGCAAGTAGAGCACTGTTGAGGCCCAAATAAAGAGAAGCGAAAGTAATTCTGCGAACAGGAGAAGAGTGTCTTTCGACTGCCGTCGTCGTAAAAGGAACGCCTTTTGTTCCGCAAGTGTGAAAGAAGCCAATGATCGCCTCATGCGGCCTCGGGTGTGGTTATCTCTTTTGTAATTATGGTCTTTTAAAATTATAATGACGAATAAAATTTTAATAATCTATATATATATATATATATATATATATATATATATATAAGCGAAATCCCACTCACTGACTCATCACGAAATCTCAGGAACTACCGAACGGATTTACTTGAAATTTTGAACATAGGTTCGTCTTGCCTTCTAGGTGCTCACTAAGAAACGATTTTGCAAAATTCCTTCTGGGCTCCGCCCCACACGTCTTCAAAGTTACCATGTTATTCTTATGGAAGCAACATTTTTGTATTGGAACATATGATTATATTAAGGAATATTAATTTTGTAAACAGCTGTTTACATTCTCATTCAAATTATTGAGGGAAGATTAGTAATAAAAAAAGAGGATGTTGCGGCGAGTGAGCTTAGCGACCAAGCTAAATCTGACGGGGAGTGATTACTGACTGATTCATAATGAAATCTCAGGAACTACCAAACGTATTTACTTGAAACTTTAAACACAGGTTTGTCTTGCCTCTTAGGTGCTCACTAAGAAATGATTTAACAAAATTCCTTCAGGGCTCCACCCCTCAGGCCTTCGAAATTTTAATACAACGTTATCCGCAATTTTAAATACAAAGTAGGAAACCTGCACTGTTGAATTTTGGAGTGATCTCTTTTTTCTTAAGTGCTCAAAAAAATTGCTTTAAATATCCCCTTTAGGGCTCCGCCCCAAACAAGCTCACCATTACTGTATAGCCTACGTGTTGAAATTTGACATGGACGATTCTCTTTGCTTATAGATATTTATTAAGAAACTGTTTTGCAAATATAGATTTTGAAGTACTTTAGGGCTCCACCCCACTGGACTTCAGAATTACTTTAGGGCCTCCGGGGTCGATATTTCACATGGCCGTTTCCATTTGCTCATGGGTGCTCCCTAGGAAACGGTTTTGCAAATATAGTTTTCGAAGTTCCTTAGGGCTCCGCCCCACAGGACTTCAAAATTACTTTAGGGCCTCCGGGGTCGATGTTTGACATGGCCGTTTCCCTTTGCTCATGGGTGCTCCATAGGAAACAGTTTTGCAAATATAGTTTTCGAAGTCCTTTAGGGCTCCGCCCCATAGGACTTCAAAACTACTTTTGGGCCTCCGGGGTCGATATTTGACATGGACGTTTTTCTTTGTTCATGGGTGCTCACTAAGAAACGGTTTTGCAAATACAGGTTTCGAAGTTCTCTAGGGCTCCGCCCCACAGGACTTCAAATCTACTTTTGGGCCTTCGGGGTTTAAATTTGAATCGGACGTTCCTCTTTGCTCATAAGAAATAATTTTGCAAATTTCCTATTGAGCTCCACCCCATAAAACCTCAAGATTACCATAGATTCTAGGGAGTATAGATTTAACGTGGATGTTCCGTTTTGCTAACAGGTGCTCACTACGAAATGGTTTTGTAAATATAGTTTTTGAAGTTCTTTAGGGCTTCACCCCACCTGACTTCAAAATTAATCAATGGCCAACGTTTTCTAAATTTCACATGGACGTTCCTCTTTGCTCAAAGGTAATCAATAAGAAACAATTTTGCAAATTTCCTTTAGGGCTCCTCCCCACAAATTCTCAAAACTTAGATCCTACGGGTCAAAATTTAACGTAAACGTTCCGTTTTGCTAATAGGTATTCACTAAAAAACAGTTTTGCAAATTTAGTGTTTTGTGTTCTTTAGGGCTCCGCCCAACATGACTTCAATATTGACTGTTGAAATTTGAACTTACTACAGGGTTGAAATTTGATATGGTCGTTCCTATTTGCTCATAGGCTCTCTCGGCCTTTTCTATTTAAGAAACCTTTTCTCACTAAGAACAGGATTTGCGAAATTCCTTCAGAGCTCCACTCACACTACTTCATTGTTTCAATGTCATTCTTAAAAAAAGGAGATTTCTTTGCTCTTTAAAAAGATTTTATTACCTATAGAATAAATTCCCCAATCACGGGCGAAGCCGTGACGGGCAACAGCTAGTTTAAGAATATCAGAGTTTTTTAGAATTTAGTCTATTATTTAAAAAAATGAAAAATCTTACATTAGTGATGTAATGTTTCATCTCAGGTCATTTTTTATATCTTTTAACTTTTTTCTTTTAATTATTTTTATTAAAATTTTTATTGTGATATGATCATTCATATAGTATAACATTACTTTAGTTCAAACTGATATTCATGTAGCCTATGCTATTTTTATACTTCTTCCTGTAAGCCTTCTTTGTCCTGCTTCTCGTTGCTGCTCTTAATAAAGATGGACGTTAAACTGCACTGTTGTAATTTTATCTAAGTTCCCTGTGTCCATCTCATATGGCGCAGTCGAAAAAATGTATAATTATGTTTTAGTGAGTTATCAAATTGTCATAAAACGATTAAATTCTAATGTAGTGAAGAAATTAACATAAAATGACGAAGTCTGATGAAGAGAAGACTGAAGCTGAAAACGTGGACAAACAACAGGTATCACAAAAACCTATCATGTTTCAATCTCCAAACTCAATAAAACCTCCCACAGAATTGCAGTGGTCGGGGAATATGTCAGATAACTGGAAATTCTTTAAGCAGAAGTTTGAGATTTATTTATTGGCTTCGAAATCAAATTCTGAAACTAGTGAATACCAAGTTGCACTATTGCTGAGTGTGGTAGGAGATAGGGCTCTCAAAATTTACAATAATTTTAGTTTTGCCCAACCTGATGATAAAAATGACTACAAAATTGTCATTCAGAAATTTAATGATTACTTTATCCCTGCCAGAAATGTAACTTACGAAAGACATATGTTTTTTCTGAGAAGCCAACAACCTGATGAAACTATTGACTCTTATGTTACGGACTTGAGAGATTTAAGTAATACTTGTGAATTTGGCTCTCTAACAGACAGTTTGATAAAAGATAAACTTATACTTGGTATTAGAGACATCACACTTAAAGATCGTCTACTACGAGTCAAGGACTTGGACTTGAACAAAGCCCTAGACATTTGTCGTGCAGTGGAGAGGACAGCGCAGCAACTTGAGCAGATGTGCCCAGAGTCAACAAATGCTGATGTCCACAAGGTAACTCATAGATCTTCTAGACCCAAATATAGCTCCAGTCACCAACACAACCGTGCCAGATCCAAATCCAGGCCTACGAGACACGCTGATCCAGCACATGCAGAGAAGCAGAACCACTCCAGCTCCACGCTGAGTTCAACTTCTGGAAAGTTTGGCCAGAAATCCTGTTATAAATGTGGTCGACAACATCCATTGGGAAAGTGCTACGCCTACGGTAAAACGTGCGGTAAGTGCGGTAAATTAAATCATTTCGCTGCTCAGTGTAAATCAAAATTTAAAGGTAAATCTGTTAATGCAGTGGAAGAAGATTTGTTGTGCGGTGAGATCAATGTTCATCAAATTTGCACAAAAAATCACAAGCGTAAACAGTGGTTTGTTGATTTAAAAGTTGAAAATAGCCTAGTTAATTTTAAGATCGACTCTGGTGCTGAAATAAGTATTATAAGTAAAAAGGTATTTGATTCGCTAAATGTAAATAGTAGTATTAAGGTAATGCAAACCAACACAAAGTTAACTTCATATACAGGTCAACAATTAAATGTTTTTGGTACCTGTGTCTTGAATGTCAAACATAAGTATGAAACTTATCCACTTGAGTTTTACATTGTTGAAACTAGGAAATCTCCTTGCATAGTAGGCCTAGATGATTGTATTAGGCTAAACCTTATTAAGAAAATAGATCACATCAAAACTAACCCTCAAATGAAATGTGATACAAATAGGCCTATATGTAAGCCTAAGGTAACGTCTCAAGTTAATGATGGTACCGGTAATCGTTCTATTCTGGATGAATACTCTGATCTTATGGTTGGTATAGGTTGTTTAAAAGGTACATACAACATACAATTGAAGGACAATGTAGTTCCAGTAATTCATGCTGCGAGAAAAGTTCCCATTTCTTTAAGGCCTAAGCTCAAAGCCAAGTTAAACTCTCTTGTTAAGGCAAAAATAATCGAAAGGGTGAAAAAACCAACTGATTGGGTAAATTCAATGGTAATTGTAAGTAAGCCTAATGGTGAATTGAGATTGTGCATAGATGCAAAAGAACTTAATTCCGCAATCATGCGACCTAACTTTCAGATTCCAAGTTTTGAAGAAATTTCAAGCAAAATGGCAGGTGCTAAAGTTTTTAGTTGTTTAGATAGTAAGAATGGCTTCTGGCAAATTAAATTGTCGGAAAAATCATCTGATCTCTGCACATTCAATACACCATTTGGCAGATTCAAGTATTTGCGTCTTCCATATGGGTTATGCTCTGCTAGCGAAGTGTTCCAACAAAAAATGAAAGAAATCTTTGAAGACATGGAAGGTGTCGAAATTTACATTGATGATTGCATAGTATGGGGCCGCGACCAAAAGGAACACGATGCGAGACTTAGAAAAGTTCTTGATAAAATGCGTTGTGAAAACATAAAACTAAATAAAGACAAATGTAGAATCGGTATTTCTGAAATTCGGTACCTGGGGAATAAATTTAGTGAAGCTGGTATCACTGTTGACGAGGATAAAGTCAGAGCCATAACCTGCATGGAACCCCCCAAAGATAGAAAATCACTTGAACGTTTCCTTGGTCTCGTTACGTACGTTAGTAAATTTATCCCAAATGTTTCTGAATTAACTGCACCTCTTAGAGCTATTATGAAAAAAGATGCTATCTTTTCTTGGGAATTTGAACAACAAAAATGTTTTGATTCACTTAAAAAAATCTTAAGTGAAAAACCTGTATTGCAATTTTTTGACATTAACAAACCCATAGTGTTGACTGTGGACAGCAGTCAAAATGGCCTTGGTGCTGCTATTCTTCAAGATAGCCTACCTGTTGCCTATGCCAGCAAAGCTTTAAACGAAACCCAGAAGCGCTATGCGCAGATCGAAAAAGAGTTACTAGCAATTGTGTTTGGGTGCGAGCGGTTTCATCAATACATTTTTGCAAACCCAAATGTAACAGTCGAAACTGATCACAAACCCTTGTTAGCCATATTTAAGAAAAGTCTGGACTCGTGTCCTCCACGTTTGCAACGAATGATGATTAGGCTTCAACAATATAACTTCAAACTTGTGTATAAGCGTGGCAAAGAGTTATTTATTGCTGATACTCTTTCTCGATCATTTGATTCCAATGATACAAGTAGCCTAGAATTAAATGATAATGAAATTGAAGCACATGTCAATCTGATCCAAGAGTCACATAACATCAGTTCCATAAATTTAAGTAAACTTAAGGAGCTCACAAGTAAGGATGATGAATTACAGTGTATTGTAAAATATGTAACAGGTAACAGTTGGCCTAAACATAAAAAACAATTGCCAATTCATGTTAGACAATATTGGCAAGTCAAAGATGAGCTCACGTATTGTAATGGTCTTTTATTGAAAGGTAGCTCAATTGTAATGCCTACAAAGGTAAGGTCTGAAATGTTACGGAGATTGCATGCTCCTCACTTGGGTATAATTAAAACTCAGCTACGAGCAAAAAATGTAATTTTTTGGCCTCAAATCAATTCTCACATTGAAGATGTTGTAAAGAAATGTGAAATATGTATGTTAAACTCAAAAAGTAATGTGAAAGAGCCATTACTACCTCACAAAGTGCCTACTCTTCCATGGCAAAAAGTCGGATCAGACATTTTCTTTCATGATGGTAAACCTTTCTTAATAATAATAGATTATTATTCTAAGTACCCTGAAGTTGTATCTTTGCAAAATATGTCTAGTTCTTGTGTCATCAATCACTTCAAGTCAATTTTCAGTAGACATGGTATACCGAAAACTTTGATAACAGCAAATGATTCTTGCTTTGCAAGTCAATCTTTTAAAGATTTTTGTCATCAGTGGGAATTTAATCATGTGTTTACTAGCCCACATTTTTCACAGTCCAATGGGATGGTTGAAAGGTCGATTCAGACCATCAAGAATATCATCATAAAATCTAAGATGGATCACTCTGATTTCTATTTGTCTCTTTTAGAATATAGGAACACACCTTTAAGTCATGTTCTTCCATCACCGGCTGAAATTTTGTTTAGCCGTAGGTTAAATAGTAACATTCCTTGTAGCAAACAAATGTTAAAGCCTAGGGTACATAGGCATGTAAGAAAAAATTTGATTGTACGTCAATGTAAACAAAAGTTTTATTATGACAGAAATGCAAGTCGTAGACCCTTAAATAATTTGAAGTCAAATCAAAATGTCATTATGAGACATAATGACAAATGGGTTAAAGCTAAGGTATTGTCACAAAGAAAGGAACCCAGGTCATACATTCTTGAAAGTTCTGACAGTGGTAAACGTTATGTCAAAAACAGGAAACATATCCGTCCATTCAAAACCCTTAGATTTATGGATGAAAATGATAGTTATGGTACAAGTCCAAAAAAGAGTCCTGTAAAACATGCTTTGCAGACGGAGAAACACAATTCTCCTGCCAAAAGTGTCTCTTTGTCTCCAGAACGTGTTAATCATGAGCCTAATGTTCAACGCAAATCACCTGTAAGTATTCAATCTTTTAATGAAAATAGTAAGTATGTGACAAAATCAGGAAGAATAGTTAATGTTCCAAAACGGCTTGACTTGTAATTCAGTTCTGTTCAGTTAAATTCAATTCTTTGATGATAGCCTAATGCTGGTATTTATTTAATTAGGCCTAACCTACATGATTTTGTAACTAGCCTAAAATGCTGAAAAATTACTGTTAGGCTATAATTAGGGCCTATTCTAATTTGATTTTTAAAAATGTCATTGTTTTAGTTATGAAAAAAATGTTTAGTTAACTCATTATAACTCTTTCATTCATAACATTGTACGGTAAGCTATTATTGTGCAGAGGACTATAAAAAAAAAAAATTTTGATTTGTTTGTAACTTGAAGAAAAGATTTTGTTTCTTAATAGTCATATATTTTTGTAAATGTTGTCGAGAAATTGAAAATTTAAACTTAGTTTTAGGCAGAAGAAGTATTTTTTTATTTTTATTTACAGTAAGGGAGATGTGATATGATCATTCATATAGTATAACATTACTTTAGTTCAAACTGATATTCATGTAGCCTATGCTATTTTTATACTTCTTCCTGTAAGCCTTCTTTGTCCTGCTTCTCGTTGCTGCTCTTAATAAAGATGGACGTTAAACTGCACTGTTGTAATTTTATCTAAGTTCCCTGTGTCCATCTCATATTTATCACCTCCATCTCTTGTTCTAGTAACCAGTTTTTATTTTAATTGCCTATTTATTTGTGCAAGTCCCTCATTTAAAGTATTTTGAGCTAATTTGTGTTTACGTTAAAAGTCTCCCATGACAATCTGGCAACAGTGCAGTTAAATATGACAATATGGCAATGCGGCCTCTGTAGCAGCTTATTGTAACTCCAACTGACTATAAACGGGCAACAATTAATTGGCGTTTCTATAGTTTCGAGATTGGATAGCGTTAATGAGTGTGTATAAATTGTTTATATTTTCATGGGGGAATTTGGGGTAGGGGGAAATCGTGTTTTCCCCTCATCCAAAAATCCCCCAGAAAATCTTCCCTTTGGAAAGCTTTTTTTCAAAAGAAATTAATTCTTTCATCTGGCCTTGGCACATTATTAACATACTTCAACACGTGACCCATGACATAGCTCCTCCAGATCGATGTCGTCGCGCCAGGTGCAGCGGCTATCGTCGGAGGATCGCTGACGCCAGGACGTGTGACGAACCAGGACCCTCCCCCGATAGCGATCATAGACGTACAGGCCGGAGTGCACGCCAGGGTATGGGTATATGGGTCGTACCGCCTCCGACCATATCAAACCCATAAATTCCGAGACACCGATACGCCCGGGCTCCATTTCTCTTATCGTCACCTGTCCCCTGCCGGCCTGTCCGCAATAGAGATCTTTCCTCAACTATCTGGTTCCACGCAATATATCTGCACGCATATGGGGCAATCTGTTTACCATTGCCATACTCGGCGAGCGGACCGCAACCCGACGCCGGGCGCTTATTGCCGATATCTACCGATAATGGTTCCCATTCTATTGCTTGGCTCTTACATTTTACTGTCAAGGGATTGTGTTTTACCATCCACTCTTCTACGGCTCGTTAAGATGCTCGATGAGGATAAATTGTTATTTTTAATAATCTTCGTCTGTCCTGAGCTGCAGTAAAAGGATTTTAAGAAGTAGGTAAATCATTATCTAATTTCATCTAAATGCTGTGTATTTTTTTGGACTCGTGAATACTCAATTAAAATATCTTAAAACTCATCAAAGCTACAGTAAATGGTAAATTAAAAGACACAACCGTATTTGAAAATCTGTTATAGACTCTCTGACAGTGAAACTGTTCAGGTCATAGGCAAAATGTAGTGTTTTGTTGTAACATTAAATTGAAATAAAAAAATCACCAAAGTACCTTCGAATGTTTTTTTTTTCAAGCATAATTGTAGCCTAATATATAATCATACTGTCATGCAGGTTATTATCTTGCCATTTGTTCTCTACCGGTTATCTACATATTGTATTTCAAAATGTTTACAAACAAGTCATTGTAGTACAGCTGATTGTAAGGAACTCTGTAGGCTAGTCAAACTTGGAAGAAAAATCATCGTTTTTTAGATCATGGTCCTGGGCACGGCCGTTGCTCCGTCGGTTGCGGTAGGGCAGCAAAATCACGAGCTGATGACCCGCAGGATAACCGCAATTTATTCCCCAGGACGAAAAAATTTGAAACTTGTTTATTCCAGTTTTGAAGTTAACATTGGGTAACTAAAACAAAGTTATCATAATATGTGGTCAGTATTTTGGCTCTACAGTATGACGAACTTTCCTTCACTCATAATCCATTCTGTTCCAGGGTGTTGATGCCAACCTTGAACATGGAAAACTAAAAATGAGGAGCGTGAATTATGCAGTTGGTTGGTTGGGAGTGGAGGCAGTTGGTTGGTTGACCAGTCAGAGAGCAGAACAAACTTTTAGTGTTAGCCTGAACACAATCTCCAAAACCGGAGTTAACCCTTTGAATGGTCAAATGGCTGATTGCTATACATTTCTAACCCTCTCTTTTCCTTCAATCACCAATCCTTTTTCGGGTCTTGTGCGAAATCATCGTTATTTTTTCGAAATGTAGGATTTTTTCAGTCACATATATCTTATGGTCTTATATTATGGGGACATTCTTCTTATGTTAAGAAAATTTTAATTTTGCAAAAAAAGTGATTCGTACTATCTGTGGGGTGGGCCCTGTGGAGCACTGTCGACCCCTCTTTGTCAGATTACAAATCATGACAGTTGTGAGTTTGTATATTAGTCATATATTATTATACACAAAATCAAATCTCCAAAACTTTAGTATTAGGCAAGATATGCATTCCTATGAGACCAGAAGTAAACTTAAACTTGAGATCCCTGCTCATAGACTAAGTAAAATTGGAAATTGTCACAAGTTAAATTGTATTCGTTTTTTTTTAATAAATTATCTTTATCAGCTAGGACGGTTTCTTTTAATGTGTTTAAAAGAGTATTGAAGGATTGGCTGACAAATAATCCATTCTATGATATCAGGGAATTTTTAGAAACTGATGTCAGCATTACATTTCAGTGAATTAGTAACTGATTTTTTTAACATTATTTGTACATTTATTGTAAATATGTATTTAAGTCTGTAATTTAGGTTAATCATTTGACTATGTCTATTCCTTGTAAATGAGGTCAATGACAATAAAACTCTTGATTCTTGATTCTTGATTCTTGTTAGAGGTGCTTAGCGGTTCGGCCGGGGTCTCCCTATCCACACAAGACCAAACAATCCTGATGAATGAGAACTCGATGTACCCAGTTTTTATGCACCCCTGAGGCACGCCTGGTGCAGCGTCTTCACAGTTTTGATGCATCCCTGAGGCACGCCTGGTGCAGCGTCTTCACAGTTTTGATGCATCCCTGAGGCACGCCTGGTGCAGCGTCTTCACAGTTTTGATGCATCCCTGAGGCACGCCTGGTGCAGCGTCTACACAGTTTTGATGCATCCCTGAGGCACGCCTGGTGCAGCGTCTTCACAGTTTTGATGCATCCCTGAGGCACGCCTGGTGCAGCGTCTACACAGTTTTGATGCATCCCTGAGGCACGCCTGGTGCAGCGTCTACACAGTTTTGATGCATCCCTGAGGCACGCCTGGTGCAGCGTCTACACAGTTTTGATGCATCCCTGAGGCACGCCTGGTGCAGCGTCTTCACAGTTTTGATGCATCCCTGAGGCACGCCTGGTGCAGCGTCTACACAGTTTTGATGCATCCCTGAGGCACGCCTGGTGCAGCGTCTTAACAGTTTTGATGCATCCCTGAGGCACGCCTGGTGCAGCGTCTACACAGTTTTGATGCATCCCTGAGGCACGCCTGGTGCAGCGTCTTCACAGTTTTGATGCATCCCTGAGGCACGCCTGGTGCAGCGTCTACACAGTTTTGATGCATCCCTGAAGCACGCCTGGTGCAGCGTCTTCACAGTTTTGATGCATCCCTGAGGCACGCCTGGTGCAGCGTCTACACAGTTTTGATGCATCCCTGAGGCACGCCTGGTGCACCGTCTTCACAGTTTTGATGCATCCCTGAGGCACGCCTGGTGCAGCGTCGACTGCGGTAGGCCAGCAGGATCACGCTCTGGCCCGCAGGATCGCCGCGATGTTATCCCAAGATCAATAAAGGCCGCAGCACGCGAGCAGCGAGCCCAAGGCCTCTATAAACCTCGGCACAGCCGCGGCTGCGGCCATAGCGGTCGGGTCATTCCAGTAATGCTATTGGTGTTTGCTCTCGGTTTATGATGATGTTGAGGAGCGGACACGACGTGAAGGGGGTTCTCCAACCGTTATCCTATGTTGGTTATCCTATTCGTAAATGGTTACATTAACTGAACTCCTGGGATGTTTGTTTGTTAGAGCTTGTTGCTGCAAATACTTAATCTGAGTAAAATTGCTATATATTCACAGTTGGTAGGCCTACCATTGAAGTGTGGCTACGTTTGAGACTAGAGTAGTAGTTTTCTTCACAGAATACACGAGTACAAGGTCCTTATATTACCGCACATTAATTGTTCAACCGCATTACAGCATAGGTATACTTTGTATCACAGAGCATACATATTTATTACAGTATTTTCACTAAGAAGTTACATTTTTTAATTACAGCTTTTCAGACAGGTAGGACACCAAGTTTACTTTTTAGTTCTGTTATTTTGAATATGTCATACCTACTCATAAATGTAGCTTCATGGCAATGGGATTAACTCTTAAGCGCGAGACACGAGTTTTTATTTACTACACTTACTCTTATCAACTTTAAACTTTGAAACTCATTTCTGGACCTAGAGCTAAAGAAACTGAGTAGATAACGAGTTTTAGTGTTATTCTCCGGATTTTATTCACTTGGATCGGAAAGCGGAAATTTCTGTGTAGCCAATAAGTAACTTTCTCCAGCCATCATTTTACTCAGTAATAAAAAGCAAAACTGTGATGAATGAGAACAATATTAGTCTCAACAACAAGCGCTTGTCAAACGACATGAGGGGACATGCGCAACACGTACTAATCAGAGGAGTCGTTGGGATTCAGGACCTTGCGGGAACACTCATTGTTTATATAACTTATGTTAATTCGACGGCAATTGTGACGTGTGACTTATGGCTGGGCGGAATTCATACAGGCGCATCACAATGAAAGGTCACTGACCCGCGGACGTGATTCAAATAGGGGTCCTCTCAGTGGGCTCGGAGACCAATTGGGTGTCGATTTTGGCCAGCGTGGGCTGTGGGAAGCGACTTTCAATTTGCTAATTGAAGGTTTAGATTCCCGATAGTTGGAATATTTAGTAAAAGTATAATTTACGGCATGTAAATGTGCATGAATGTATGTAAATTCGAGATTTTAAATTCCTTGAGTGGGGCTTTCGAAGGGAAGTTTTCAATTAGATTTCTAAATGCCGACTAGTCAATGACTTAATTTTCTGTTAGCGTGTCCCAGCTTGTTTACGATGTGCAAACCGAATATAGGCTCTCTTTATGTAAATTAATCTTGATCGTCTACTCTTTTTTGTTTTGTAATATTGCGCATATTTTCGTAAACAAACCGGTTTTTTTACTATCCTTCGATATCTTGTGACTCCAGATTACTGCGTGTTCTCTAATGTTATCACTTTCCCCTAAATATAGCAACTTACTTTAATCACCCTCTTTCTATGACGAAAACCAAACTTTAAATTTTCAAATACAACTTGCTGTACAAAAGAATATGATTATTTTAAGGGTATAATACTATGAATTCCAATCTATTTTCAAGTCATCTTGCTAAAAAACATTAAAGTACCGTACTGTAAAATCGTTGTAGATGTTTTTCACCTTGCCATACAACATACTTTTAAAGGCTCAATGTTTTCACGACCTAACTTATGTCAGCTCTATTATAAGCATTATAGTTTTAAATTTATAAACGTTTTTCCCTTTAAGTGTACTTCTTTCTTTCCTAGCTTTTAAGAAAGTCCAATCTTTGGCTAGCACGGCACAAAGAAAATTGAAGTTGGAAAGGTTATTTGTGGGGTTTAAACAACCAATTGAGACTTCTCCATACGTAACCGTATACATCGAAGTGTGTATTTGAAAACCGTTTGCACAAGGACAGTTCTACAGACTGAGCGTCTGCACAACGTCACGGCGGCGGCGGAGAGGACGTCGGTTGCGCCACCTTGTGACAACCACGATAACTCGGTGGCTTTCTATCCCGGGGCTGCAGATTGGTTGATTTACCGCTGCCGGGATCTTATCAGAGCGGAGGCTGCGGGCTGGGATGGCTGATGGATCGACATCTTATGGAAATCGTGGAGGCTCCTCGACAGCATAACAGTCACCGCGAATTGGCGGGGTAGGAGGACGAGGAAGCGTCGAGGAATAGCTGGACGTGATGATTGAGATAAATTTACACAAATTGTAGTGTCTGAAATTTTCCACAACAGATGTGTCTTATTGTTAACACACAATATTATTCTCAAGAACCTGCTTGCGTGCAATTGAAGCATGCAGCAAATAATATTATCATGCTTTTCGAGGTGTTGTTTTACATCAATGTTAGGGCTTTATCTTTGGAGAACATCACTTTTTTGAACATAAGCTACGGTGACCGACCCGTGAGAATGCACTTGATTCGATTGACAAAAATCATATTGAGTAAAAATCAACACGAACTTATTGAATAATCAAGCACTTGTACGTTTTGACCTAAAAACATAATATAGTTCAATTTAATTAATATCTTAGTCATCAATTAAATATTAAGAAAATTAAACCATAAATATGCTTTGTTTTAAAGTATTGTAATTCTCTTGGGACTAACAACAGCAACTAATGATATAATTAAATAGGAGAGGTGTTTAGAATAGGGACAGAGCAACTCTGGATTAAACAATCCAATGATTCATATGATTTTTGTCAATTGAAGAGCATTCTCCTGGGCAGGAATAGAGCAGCTCTGGATGAAACAATCAACGATTCATATGATTTTTCCAATTCAAGTGCATTCTCCTGGGCAGAAACAGAGCTCTGGATGAAACAATCAACGATTCATATGATTTTTCCAATTCAAGTGCATTCTCCTGGGCAGGAACAGAGCTCTGGATGAAACAATCAACGATTCTTATGATTTTTCTAATTCAAGTGCATTCTCCTGGGCAGGAACAGAGCTCTGGATGAAACAATCAACGATTCATGTGTTTTTTCCAATTCAAGTGCATTCTCCTGGGCAGGAACAGAGCTCTGGATGAAACAATCAACGATTCATATGATTTTTCCAATTCAAGTGCATTCTCCTGGGCAGGAACAGAGCTCTGGATGAAACAATCAACGATTCATGTGTTTTTTCCAATTCAAGTGCATTCTCCTGGGCCGGTTAAAAATAAATGTTGTCCACCTGTTCGATAAATATGAGGACTAGTCAGGTGATCGGCATGGTAAGACACATTTTAAAACAGATTCGATTACAAATTTACAACTTGGCGATCCATTGTTACCTCATGAGGACATCTGGAAGTTGAGGAAAACTGTGAAACAAACTCGTCCCATTGGATGTAAAGAGGCACATAATATAAAATGTTATGAACATATAAACTGACTTATCTTATTTAATTTTATCTAAAAAAGTTCATCGTAAAAAATTATTTTTGAATTTTTGTGAAAAATGTAATAATGTTTTTAGTTGGTGTAAATATTCAACTAAGTATCGAATGAGATAAAAAACTAATTAAATTTCATTCGTTAAATAAATTAGTTATGTTTCCGCGTCCATTTATTACGCCCTTCGCTTGGAACAGAAATACAGGTGAATCGCTTAACAATTCAGAAACGAGTTAATCCCAGCCTCGATAACTTAAAGATGAGCCATAATGGAAACCCCGCTATGACTTAGCCCACGTCATATTAGCATCCACTTTCACCGTTATTGGTTCGAAATAAATTAACGGATCGAATTTACGATTACTTTTTAAAGAAGAGCTGACGCGATTTGAATTTCAGATGACATCCTCTGCATAAAACATGTCCGCGCTTGTGTAAGGGCCGGTGATCCATTAATGTTTCAACTATTGTGGTCGGTGCAATGTGGGAGGCCCGAGAGCGCATGCGTAGTTGGCTGATCATGCGCGTTGCTCCGCGAGCTGCGCAGTTCAGTGTACCAAAATCTGACTGCAGGTTAGAAAAAAACTTACAGCAATTTTTTTTAGTGTATTCTAGTCATCACCTGGCCTTTCTCAGAATTATGACATGAAATTCTAAGTAGGGAATATGCCTAAGAATGAGGGGATGGCCCAAAAAGTGCCAGAACTAAATATTACGTGTGCAAATGGGTTTAGGGCCTATATACGAGCATTTCTAATGGAAGACTTAACTAAGATTGATTCAATGTTTTAAAATTACCCCGTCGCAGCTAACCTGCGTACTCAGCAAATTTCCAATGGAATATCAGATTATTTACTTTCCCCATAAAAACACCATAGGATCGAGTATGTAGGTTTGCTGCCATTGGGTGTTGTTAGAAAATCTAAGTTAATCAAAATTTTATCAGGCTATGGCAATTTTTTATTTTCCCCATAAAACCTTATGGGGGTGAGTATGTAGGTTTGCCGCCATATGGGTTTTGTAAGGAAGTATAAGTTAAACCCTATCTCGATAGTGTACATACCAAATTTGATTATGTTATGTCAATAAATAAGCTAGATATAGGGTTTTCTTGATTTCCCATAAGGATAACAAGGAAAACATATTTTTGGATTTTCCCCGTAACCAGTTATGCTTAGATAAAAATTCCAAATACCAAATTGATTGTTTTTTAAGCTCTTTTAAATGGTTTCAGTTAAAATTGATTAATTTTGAAAATTGAGGTCCAAAAATGCCAAAAACCCATTTTTGACCCCTTTGAAACTCCATAAAACCCCGTTGCCATAACCCGACAATGCTGGTTCACGAACTCATGAAAATAGACCTGGTCTTACTCCTTCATACCAAATTTCATCAAAATTGGAGGTCCCCTTCAAAAGTTATCAGTACCACGTACACAAAGATAGATAGATAGATAGATAGATAGATAGATAGATAGATAGATAGATAGATAGATAGATAGGCCTACATATATATGAAAATGAACGAATGGTGTTTTTGGCTTCTGGGGACCTCAAAATGAAAAAGTAAAGTGGTCCAGGGCTTAGGTCTTACCATGGCTACTATAGTAATAGCGTATTCCCTATAGGTAAATACGCTAAAAATACTTTTTAAAGATTGAATTCCTCAGTCGAAAATGATATCCAGTCAAACTTTGCATTTAACTCAAACTTTAGTGTAAAAACTTTATAAAATTTAATAATAATTTAAACACTTGACCTTTTGTGGCTCTTTTTGCGGTAAACGGTTGCTGCAATTACCTTCAACGTTTTGGATATATTGGCATATGCTTATCAACTCATACTACTCTAACCACCATCTATACATACATGTACGTCCAAAAAAGGAAGTATTAAAAATTACTTATTTGCTTAAGGACATTATGTATCATTTCAAAGGTGTTTGAAAAGAGAGTACTCAGCTACAAATAATAGATCCAAATAATTCAAATATGTTGGAAGCTATTGCCGTTTTAAAGTTTTAATAATATTATTTTATTCTACATTTTAATGTGTAGGGCCTACATTTTCCTCCTGATTATAATATTGAGACCGGGTTTACACATTGTATTCTACCACCTAAGACTTTAAAGTTGACATAAACATGAAATATTCTCCTGAACGTTCTACAGGTAATTCTACAGGTACTTCTATTTGGTATGCCCCATTTCTGCAGGTATGATCCGAATTGAGTACTTCAAGGCACTTTTTGGAGGAAGGTCAGAGGAGAAACATTTTGCAAAATAATAGATGTTAGAAATTATTTTATTTTCCCCGATTTGTCGGGCGGCGCATTGCTGGCCAGTTCGTGCGAGGCGCGTGGTAATCGTTGACACGCCCCGCGCTCGCCAAGGCTCTGCCATTGCGACGATTGCGACGTTTGATGACACATCCCGCACCGCATTTGTGGTGACCGTGGATCACAGGTCTGGGTCGGGGGCGAGCCTACGTCTATATTTGGGGGCTCGGTGTTTGACCTATCAGTGTCATAATGTTGGGTTCGATTGGTAGTAAGGGTTTTAATGAGCAGGTACCAAAATTTTGAAAAAAAAAATAGAATAAACTGAGACTAACCAAGTAAAACTCATGAAAATGAATTTGGTGTACATAAACAGGTTTTGATTATTTTAATTATAAAAATTTCCAGTAGTTTCAATTGTAGGCATTTTGAGTTTGTAGCTTGCATTTCAAAATCACTAAATAAATACATCCATTCAGGTTGAATGTAGACGTTTTACCTCGTTCAAACTAAATGTCCGTCAAATTAAATATTATTTCAAGTTAATTTTTTCACGTTTTTCCTAGTGTGACGAATTCACCCGATCAATATCACAGAACTGAAGCAAATCTTGACATTTGAGATGTAAACAGAAATGCTTGCACTGAAAAATAGGAGAAATATCATGATTATAAGCATGGTTATCTGCTCTGAATTTCAGGGGAGAAATAAAAAAAGCTGACAATATGATGAAAAATAGAGGAATCTTTGAACGGTATTGAGAATATTTGTACCATGATGTAAAATAAAACTCTGTCTTCCGACCGCACGTTTATTTCGTACGTTAACGTGTACTTTTTTGTTTATTTGATGGTAGAAATAAATTTATAGGCTTGTCGCATGCTAAGGTTCAAGTCACAGTTACCGTTATGTTAAATCGAGTTGTAATTAAAACGATAAAAGTGGTTAACTGGAAATATATCAAAACAATTTTATTGTATTTAAAATTTAGACTTTATATTTTTCACTATCGGTTCACCTTTATCTGGTCAAAAATGTTTTGAAAGTCCTGTTTCATTAGTCCAACGTCACTGATATTAATCACATTGCTAATAACTCAGATTTTGGCAGTTGAGCCCAGCCACAAATCCTTCGGATTTTCTCCTCTTGCGAGAAATCCCCATAAATTGAATCAAATTAGCATAAATTATACAATTAATACAGATTTTTGTTTGGTCAATCAGGTGCGAATTATATAAGCCGATAATCCAATGACAGAGCCGAACCTCCGCACCTAATTCCTGTGAGTTGAGTTATAGGAGATAGAATGAAAGTAGGTTTCATATATCATTAATGTTTGGTTTTCTGTGTCAGTGCTTCGGAAATTCGCTAAATTATAGACTCAGGTATTAATTTGAGTTTATTGTAGACATTATCTATCCAAAATTTCAAATATCGCGAAAGTTAATCAGTGTATCCTCATGGAGTATGAAAAAATACACTCGTCCTAATTTTAATGATTCTATCGCAAAATATCTATATCTATATACATATTTAATAGGTGACATGTATTTTTGTACAAGGAACTCCTCCTACAGTTTTCCATTGATTTTAATGATTTTGGTGTCATTTGGTAGAGCTCGGCTTGAATAAGTTGTTTCTAAAGTAAATTGGTAAATATACATTTAAATGGAGGGGCCCTGCATGCCCTTAAGGTTCTGTATTTCCCCATTAGAATAACATTGGTAAGGAAATTAAAAGATCTTCAAGTTTAATAGCTGTAACAAGTAAACATGGCACACTAACAAGAACATCTGTCTATTCATACCAAAGAAGTTATGTTAAACTGTAAGATTACAAATAAATCCATTTACTATTAAACATGATTTAATTCACATTTTAAAAATCACAACAAACTAAAACCAAAACATAAATATAAACAGTGTAAATAATAAAACAGCTGAAAACCGAAACACATGATAATTCATTATCCTACACTTTTCCCCCCTTAGTTAATTCTAGAAAGTTGTACTCCGTTGTCGTCTGTAGCACCAATCCGTTTTCTCAGCTGATCAGAATGCTTTCTTTTCCTGATTCCCCCGGTGAGGACTTCATAGGAGTACAACCCACTTTGTTTTTCAATTACTCCGGCCGACCAACCACTTCCCAGTTCATTCTTAATCCACACATCTTCCCCTTCTTCAAAAATTCTTGGTTTGTTGCTGTCAGACCTTGATTGTTCTCTCCAGAGTTTAGCTTCCATTTTCTTTCTAAAATTTGGCGTCATGTTATCAAAAATTGTAGGCATTCTACGGCCTAAAAACAATTCAGATGGAGCTCTCCCAGTGGTTTTCTGTGGTGTGTTCCTGTAGCTGAAAAGCACATTTTGAAGTGCTAGTGTACCGTCTCCAACCTCTTTTTTCGTTGTGTAGTAACGTCTTTTCAAAGTTCGAATTAGTCTTTCCACCAGGCCGTTGCTCTTCGGATGATATGGGGTCGTCTTTATATGGTTTATTGAATTTCTCTTGAAGAATTTTTCCATCTCATTTGAAACAAACTGTGGCCCATTGTCAGTGACGACGTCTGTGGGGATACCATATCAGTAGTGGAAAAAGGGGGCTGCTGGCTCACTTCAAGGTCACCTGAGGGATGACGTCATCGAGGTCAATGACCTCACCAATGACGTCATCGATGACGTCATCGATGACGCAATCGATGACGTCATCACTAATGACGTCATTTCGATGACGTCACACCCATGACGTCACAGAAATGACGTGCTGATGACGTCATCACCCCTTACGTCATCAAAACGACGTCACCGACGCCACTAAGGTCAAGGTCACGCAGAAACTTAAAATTTTTTAGCACTTTTGCCGTTTCTCGCACTACGCTCCGAGTTTCAGTCAGAGTCCTCGTGACCTTGACCACTTGGAGCGAATTTTCGACGAGAAACGGCAAAAGTGCCAAGTTAAACTCGAGTTTCTGACATGACTCTGCCTAAATGGGCAATCGGTTATCCCTCAGGTGACCTTGAACCAGTACAACGCCCGCAATTTCATGTTACTGCGACCTTGAAAACTTAACAACGGAGCGCCGACACCGATGCGCACCCCACGACAGCCACCGAGTGACTGACTGTCAGGCTCTGTGTATGCTAGGTATATCGGCTTGAGAGACTAAGACTCTAAACTGTCAGGAATGGGAGTAACTAACTGAATTTTGCAAGGAAAAGTCATTTCATCCAATATTTTAAACAAATCCTCATCAGTAAAACTGACATTAGTCTGTTTTGTATAAAACTTAGGTTGTCCGCGCAACAGTTTGCGCCACTTAGCTAAAGTTGAAACTCTCTTAACTTTCAGTGGTGGACAGTGAGCAACTAATAAAGTCTTAACACGGCTAAGTTTCTTACCTAAAGCGTCCCGCGACATGGCTTCCCCTCACAAAAGTCCGCACAATACTGAGAGACTGCTTGTAGCGCATGAGTCAAGGGAAAAGAGGTGGGGGAAACAGCAGGAGTGGGGGAAGGTCACAGTGGCGGGGGAAGGTGAGGTGGTACGCTGGAGTTTCGCATCACTTCACCATGAGCTGTCCTACAGTCAACACACTGTTCTCTTGGCCCGAGTTGGCACTAGAAGAAACATTTCTGTACAGCTTAGGCTGTGAGAGCCGAGGAAGCAAAGTCAAAGTGGAAATTGTGTTAAACTCCAAGATGAAGAGTCTCCTAAATAAACTAATTGTATCCTTGCAATCTCCTATAACTTTAGAGAAATACCACTTTATTAAGCGACACCTTATACTTTGGCAAAACGAAGCAGAAATGGAAAAGATTACAGTAAAATTAATTTAACTTAAAACTTGGACTGGACACTCATGGCGATACCACGTGGCGTGCAAACGCCACCCTAAACATTACAAGTTAGGTTATTGAGCACCTCTGGTATGATAACCGATGTGCTAGAGTTAAAGTGTGATGACCTTGAGTCAAAACACTGAAACACTACAAGTCGATATCGTCCCAGAGTCAAAGTGTAGTGACCTACATTCAGAACTTGTAAAATTACTTACATATAGAGAGCTAGAGAACAGCGAGACGCACCGCATGGAAGCCGGAGACATACTGGCGAAGCGGTGTTGTGCAGCCTAGGGACCCAGTTGTGGTGGGGGTATAGCCAACACTTAGAATACAAGTGTTGTGGGTGACCTTGACCCACTTAACTTAGTCAACCCCCCCCCCCGACAAAAAGTGCGAACCCCCCCCCCCCCCCGACAAAAAGTGCGAACCCCCCCCCCCCCCGACAAAAAGTGCGAACCCCCCCCCCCCGACAAAAAGTGCGAACCCCCCCCCCCCGACAAAAAGTGCGAACCCCCCCCCCGACAAAAAGTGCGAACCCCCCCCCCCCCGACAAAAAGTGCGAACCCCCCCCCCCCCGACAAAAAGTGCGAACCCCCCCCCCCCCCGGCAAAAAGTGCGAATTTTAAAGTTTTTTCGTGACCTTGACCTAAATACAGTAATGACCCCCCCCCCGAACTTTTTTGAGAAAAAATTTTGACCTTGACCAAAAAGTTTTTTGCTCCGGACGAGAAGTGCCCAAACAAAAAAAATTTGTACAAAGTAGTGGATTTAGACCAAAGATCATTGGTTTATCAAACCTGTTGAAGAATAAATTGAAAATGGGTGTTTAAAAGCCAAATCTACTACATGATTGATAAACTGGATGTATATGACGTCACCTTCCCCCACCCTTCAACCTCGGGTATAAAGGGACCCGGTTGAGCGCGCTGCTCATTATTGCGTGGACATTCACCGAGTGCACACTCAAAGCCAAACTGTAAAAAAAATGGCTCTTTGCGATATTTGTGGTGAGTTTTTCCAAGATGAAGATATCTTTGTTTTACACCGAGAATTGCATCATGAAGAGAACAGAAAAGAAGAGATTGTTGTAAGTGAAGAAGACTTGGATGCGTTTGATCGGTTATTGGAAAACTGCCAGAAGCAGATGGACGACTGTGATAGCTATCTACAGTTACACCGAGAATTGCATCGTGAAGAGGACAGAAAAGAAGAGATTGTAGTAAGTGAAGAAGACTTGGATGCGATTGATCGGTTTTTGGAAAAACCCCAGAAGCAGGAGGACTGGGCTAGCTATTTACAGTTAATGCAAAGAAGAAGACCAAGTGTTATTCAATTTGCCGGAGCTGGACCATCTACAGCTGGAGGATTTATTGAAAAGGAAATGGAAGAAAAAAAAGTGGAAGATGTAAAACAACTGCGTACCCAAGAAGAGGATATGGAAGAAGAGGATACAGAAGAAGTGGAAGATATAAGACAACTGCGCACCACAGCCTTGCCAGGACCAGTTGTAACTCATTTCAAAATTAATAATGTGCAATTGGAATTGGAAAACTTTATAACCCAAGCTAAAAATTTAGTTGTAAAAACATTGATGGAAGAATTGGCAAGATTGAACTTTATTAAATTTGGATTGGTGTTGGAGGCTATGTTTACTAATACCGATGGTGAAAACTCACCAAGAGCATTCATTGCTAAAAACCGAACCCTTACAACCACATCTGATATCAATGAAATTCTAGAAGAATGTTTGAATGAACTGCTAATGAAACTCCAAGAACATGAAGGAAGAGGATCTGGCTGGACGCTATCATCGATCGAAGGTATGGATGTGAGGGTTCACAAGCATGGATATGGTATGAGGGGTAGCAGCTTTATCCCTCTACCAAAGAAAATTAAAGACACCAACTCTTGCAGAAATGTTACAAACGGGGATAATGAATGTTTTAAGTATGCGATGCTAACTAAGTATGTAAAACATAATCCTTGTAGAGTTGGTAGGGAATATTATGAAAACGAACACCGCTACAACTTCCGAGGAATGTCGTATCCTGTGAGTCTTAATCAAATTGCAAAATTTGAGAAACAAAATCCAGGTGTTTCTGTTAACGTGTTCGGCTTAGATGATTCGAACAATGTGTATCCACTACGAGTTGGAAAAGTGAAGCAAAGAAACCATACTGATTTATTATTGATAACTAAAGGTGAAATTTCACATTATGTGTGGATAAAAGATTTTGAAGCTTTGGTTGCACGACAATTAACCAAAAAGAAGATTAGAGTGACAGTGTGTAAGAGATGCTTTTGTTTTACAAATAAAGATTTAAAACATGGAGGATCGGACTGGTTGAAGGAACACCAAAGACTTTGTAATGACAACTATGAAGTGAAGATTAGTCTGCCGCCGCCATCTCGAGCGTTCATCAAATTCAACAAAACAGTTCACCAATATCGGATTCCAGTAGCTGTCTACGCAGATTTCGAATCCACGTTAGTACCACAGGAGCTTCCGGATGGTGAGGTGACTAGAAGAACCAAATATCAATTGCATCAACCTAACAGTTTTTGCTTATTGGTGAAATCAACTTTGCCTGAAGAACAGTTGCAAGACTATGGTTTAACATCCACTCCGATACTCTACCGTGGGGAAGAAGCCGCTAAGCATTTCGTAGACCAGTTGTATGACATTGCTGAAAAGGTGCAACGCTTATACGGTAATGTTTTACCTATGGAACCTTTGAATCAAAATCAACAAGAAGAATACAATTTGGCAACAAGATGTTATTTATGCAAGAAGAGCTTCAGTGAAGAAAATCAAAAAGTAAGAGATCACGATCACCTGACAGGGTTATACAGAGGAGCTGCTTGTAATTCATGCAATATAAATTACAAACTGCCAAACTTTATCCCTGTCGTGATACACAATCTTAGCGGCTATGACTCCCACTTCATTATCCCAGAGTTAGGACGGGATGATGGAAGAATCGAAGTATTAGCTGAAACATTGGAGAAGTACATCAGTTTCTCAAAAACAGTAGGTAAAATTAAACTTCGCTTCGTAGACTCTTATAGATTTATGTCAACTAGTTTAGCCAAATTGTCTGAGAACCTAAGAAGAGAAGATCTAAAAGAAACCAGCAAAATTGTACATGAAGATAAATTGGACTTAGTAATGCGTAAAGGAGTGTTCCCCTATGATTACATAACTTCTGCAGAAAAATTTGAAGAAACCAGTCTGCCACCGATTGAAGCCTTCAATAGCAAGTTAAATGAAAGTGCAATCACCGTTGAAGACTACAATCATGCTTGTAATGTTTGGAACCAACTAAACATTCAAACCTTAGGGGAATATTCCGACTTTTACATAAAATTGGACGTAACTCTGCTGTGCGATGTGATGGAAGAATTTCGAAACACCTGCTTCTCCGCCTATGGACTGGACCCTCTACACTCGTACACATCTCCAGGATTAGCATGGCAAGCTATGCTAAAGTCAACCAACTGTCGATTGGAACTTCTAACAGATATTGATATGGTGCTCATGATAGAATCTGGTGTACGGGGCGGTTTGACACAAGCTGTAACACGTCATGTCAAAGCTAACAACAAGTACATCCCAGGCTTCGACGAGAGACAACCATCGGTCTACCTTGGCTACTTTGACGCAAACAACCTTTATGGTTGGGCAATGTCAAATCCGCTTCCCTACGCTGACTTCAAATGGATCGACCCGGCCACCATCGGTGACATCTCACAGATTCCAAAGAATGGTCCAAAAGGCTATATTTTGGACTGTGATTTCGAATATCCGGAGCACCTTCATGACCATCACTACGACTTGCCTCTCCTAGCCAAGACTGAAGTTTCACCGACAGGAAGATGGCCAAAATTGATGATGACGTTGGAGAATAAAGATCGGTATGTGGCTCACTACTGGGTAGTTCAACAAGCTCTTGAATTGGGTCTACGTGTAGTGAGAATTCATAGAGCAATTGAATTCACCCAGTCTTGTTGGTTGAAACCATATATTGATTCCAACACTACAAGAAGAGCTGCAGCGACAACGGCATTTGAAAAGGACTTCTATAAATTAATGAACAACGCCATCTTTGGGAAGACCTTGGAGAACAAAAGAAAACATAAAAATGTAAAATTAGTGAGTGATCCTAGGAAATTGGAAAAATTAGTGCAAAAACCAAATTTCGGAACATCCATGATTATAAACGAAAATCTAGTCGCTGTCAGTATGAAGAAAACAACAATAGTCATGGACCGTCCGTTATACATAGGTATGTCGATTTTGGACATAAGTAAAACCCTGATGTATGATTTCCATTATAACAAAATGGTTAAACACTACGGAAGGGAAAACATTGGAGTCGCATACATGGATACGGACGCGTTTATCTACTGGATAAAGACTTTGGACATGTATGAAGACCTAAGGAGTTTCCCATACAAAGACGATTTTGACTTCTCTGACTATCCGAAGAACCATCCAAATTACAATGAAAAGAATAAAAAAGTAATCGGAAAATTTAAAGATGAAGCAAATGGAATGCCTTTAGAAGAAATAGTGGCACTGATGGCAAAATTGTATTCATTTAAAATGTACAACGAGAACAACACACCGACAGTCAAGAAAGCAAAAGGAGTCAAAACATCGTACTTGAAGAAACATGTGACGTTTGACCATTACAAGACCTGCTTGTTTGAAGATTCTACAATGTCTGCAACGTTCAACACTATCAGAAGCTTTAAACATGAGGTCTACAGTGTCACTGAAGTTAAAAGAGCACTATCAGCTCGAGATGATAAAAGGCATATTATGCCGGATAAAATTCACACTCTTCCTTTTGGCCACTACTCTCTAAACCCTATCGACTAGTAACCTATTCTTCGTCCTTCTACAACTTCGACCTTATTCCTTTCTCCTTCCGTAAAAAAATGGGGAACACGGCAAGTCAAACGCCGTGTTCCCCATTTTTTTACACAAGTTTGGATGACCTTGACCTATATAAATGATGTGAATATTTAAGACAACATTCATTGTGATTATATATGTGATACATGAAACATTCAAACCTGCAATATGAAGAACTTGAAGCAAGAAATTGTCAACGAACTTCATAAACCTGCAAGAAGAAAGTTTCCACGAAGAAATACAGTGATAAAAGGAATAAATGATTTATATCAAGCGGATTTAATCGAAATGATTCCTTATAGTAAACAAAATAGAGGATTTAAATACATATTGACTATTATTAATTGTTTTTCAAAAATGGCAGATGCTTTACCACTAAAAGATAAAAGTGGCAAAAGTGTTACAAAAGCAATGGAAACAGCTATACAAAGAGACAAACATACTATAAAACATTTACAAACTGATGATGGAAAAGAATATTTTAATAAGGAATTTGCAAATTTAATGAAAAAACACAACATTAACCATTACTCAACCAATTCAGAGGTAAAAGCATCAATAATTGAAAGATTCAACAGAACTTTAAAAGGTGCGATGTATAAGATGTTTTCTAACAGAGGATCGCACGTATGGATTGATATGTTACCAAAACTTATAAGCGATTACAATAACAAGTTTCATAGAACTATCGGTATGAAACCAAGCCAGGTGACTAATAAAAATGAAAAACTTGTATTAAAACGTATAAAACTGAATACTAAACCAAGAGTTGAAAAACTAAAGCCTAAAAGGTTTAATGTTGGTGATAAAGTGCGAATAAGCAAATACAAAGGTGTATTCAGTAAAAGATATCTTCCAAACTGGACAAATGAGGTATTTACCGTATTTAAGGTGCAACCTACAGTACCAGAAACTTACATTTTAAAAGATAATAAAGGACAATTGCTTGAAGGAGGTTTTTATGGACATGAAATGTTAAAATCAACAGTAGGTGATGTATATCTAGTAGAAAAGGTGTTGCAACGCAAAAAAGATAAGGTTAAAGTACGATGGTTAGGATTTAATAAAACGGAAGATTCTTGGATACCTAAAAAGGATCTAATATAATGATAGAGCATCATTTTGGGTTGAACCATTACAAAGGATGGAGATAATACCGCAAAAAGACAATTTTACTATTAATAATATAGATGAACTCACAGTGGATGGTTCTCAATTCAATACTGGGAAACACGGTGTTTTGTTACCAAACACGGTGCGTTGTCTGGTTACCGGTCCTTCCAATTGTGGAAAAACAAATGTAGTATTCAATTTGATTACAAACCCTAAAGGCTTACGTTTTAATAATTTATATGTATTTTCAAAGTCACTACAACAACCAAAATATCAGTTATTGGAACAAATACTCAATAATGTGCCTGAAGTTAAATATTTTAAATTCAACGCGAGCGAGAGTGTCATGCAACCGCAAGAGGCTAAACCATTCTCAGTATTCATATTTGACGACGTATCTTGTGAAAATCAAAATACAATAAGAAATTACTTCGCCATGGGTCGACATAACAACATAGATAGCATTTATATTGGTCAAACTTACAGCAAAATACCGAAACAGCTCATTAGAGACAATGCAAACATGTTAATTGTATTTAAACAGGATGAAACCAACCTAAAACATATATATTATGACCATGTAAGTGCGGATATGCCATTTGAACGATTTAAAGAGTTGTGTGGAAAGGCTTGGGCTGAAAAATATGGGTTTTTAACAATTATGAAGGAACAACCGCTAAACAATGGTCGATACAGGATAGGATTTGATAAATTTATACTAATACACTGATCATGATGTAAAACATTCATTGTTGTACAACACGTCTTGCTACAAACATGGTTAACCAAGAAAAGTTAATAAAGGAAATAAAATCACTTAGTGATTCTATTCGAGATAAAAACAGAGCATTAAAATTAGGTATTAGCGAAAGGGAGAAATTTCTTGAATCTACTTTTAAACCTATTACTGAACCCTTGAAACAATTAAACAAAAAATTTGCTAAACCCGTTTTGGAAGGAGATGCAATTGCACCTATTACAAAGTTTGAAAGAGAAAATGTAAAATCAGAAGATTTTAGTGATGAAGACCTGGAATCCTCTACATATAGTGGTTTTACCGGCGGAGAACCTGAAAGAGAGCTAGAATCACCAGACTATAGTGGTATAAGAGAATTATATGAAGTAAAAGCTAAAAGAGGACATGAAGATGTATCAACTGCTAGTGAAGAGGAAAAAGAAGAAGAAGCAAGGGAAGGTCCGTCAAACATAAGCTTGTTGGGTGAAAACATTCATAACAAAGGACCTTTAGGAAGGAAATACATGATAAAAATGTTAGCTGGAATAAATCCTAATAAAAACTACCATAGTTATGGAGTAAGATTAACAGAAGAAGGTTTAATGGTTGGTAATAGCCCGGTAAACATTGATGAAAATGATAATATTATTGTTGGTAATCAAAGATATAAGGGCACAAGAGGATTATTTGAATTATTATTTGAAAAAAAGCCTTTAGAATTGTTAGTTAAAGAAGAAGACATGGAAGCATATAAACAGATTTTGGAACACACCAATGCATACAGGAGAAAATATTTAGCTGACCAACCAGTTTTTAGATCTAGGTCTTTAAAATATAGAGTATTTGTATCCAAGTTAATACCAACAACGAGAAGACAACCAATGCCGATAATGCCAAGAAAACCTGTAAAACGAAGGTTTGTGTCATCCACTTTGGATATAAGTGCTCCAGAACCAAGAAAAAGAAACAAATCTGTTACAGGTACAGGTTTAATGAAGAAACTATATAACACAAATGTGATTTATTACAATAATATCAATAAATTGGTGGATAGAATGAAACTAATACATGAAGCTAAAGAAGCGGGTCATACTGGATTGGAAAACGAATGGGTGGCTTTAGTGGATGAACTCCGAAACCGTGGGGTAATCTCATAAAAAATGCGTTTCTCACTAGATTACTATTCAGTTGCACCATGAGTGTCGACAAGTTCGGACGTTACTCCTCGGATGGGTTATATTACGCAAATAATTTAAAAAGAGGAGCTGGTTTACCACAAACACCTGATGGGGATTATGATATAACTAATAAAAGGTTAAAAAACATAAAAGATCCCACAGATGAAAACGATGCAATAAATTTAAAAGTATTAAAAGAAAAGATATCACCAACATTAAGACTACAGAAAAACACATATGACGCAGGTAATCATAGAATTGTCAATGTTGGTAAGCCAAATCAAAACGCTGATGCAATAAACAAAGGTTATTTATCATCAGAATTAAAAAATACGTTAAAATTCAATGGAAAAACGTATACTGCTGAAAATAAACGTATATCCAACGTAGATGACCCTAAAGATGCAAAAGACAGCGTAAATAGACGCTATTTACATTCATTAATACCTGAAAAGACAAAAGATGGTTTTTCTTTTTATAAATTTGTTATTAACGATATAGGTTATCCGAAAAATGAAAATGATGCTGTAAATTTAAAATATATAAAAGATCATTGTATTACACGTGATGTAGGAGTTATTGATTGTCTAGGTAATTGTTTAGCGAATGTTAAAGATGGTTCAGCACCATCAGATGGTGCAACAGTGGGTCAAATGAAGGAAACTTTAAAGCAAGAAACATCTGGATTTGTAAAACAGGATCAAGTAGTATCACGGTCGGGTGATGTGTTTGTACAAGGAAATGAAAAGTTTATTTTACTTGAACAAAAAAATAATGTTTGGGATTGCAAAGACATGAAATTATCAAATGCGCATTTAGCTACAGATGCTCATGATGTTCCGATTTTATCACAAGTTTTACATACTAATCCAAACAATTATCATAGAAGTTGGTTGGGTACAAATAGAAGAATAATTGACATATTTCCAGGTATCGATGATTACGATTGTGTTGTAGTAAAACAATCTTTAATATTAGACAAACCAAAAGGTAGTACTTTCAATGCGAAAAATAAGAAAATAGGTAATTTGGCACAAGGAACAGATCCAAAGGATGCTGCAACTGTAGGACAAACATTACAATATGATAGTGCAAATCAAGAGTTTATTTATAATACCAAAAGATTTAAATTAATGGATGTAAATGATTATCAAAATATATTAATTGCAGATCCAAATTCATTTAGCGGATTTAGAAAATTGTCTGGTGAGGAATTTATTCATAAAAATCATGTATTTAGAAATGAAGCAGACAGATCATTAATTAGTGCAGATTTAAAATATTTTAAATGTCCCGGGAATGATGCAAATGTAACTGATGAAGACTAAGAATTTGTATAAAAACTGATATGGGTTAGAAATCGGGACTAATATTATAAAAATGGGTTACACTCTAGAATGTTATTCAGTTGCACCATGAGTGTTGACAAGTTCGGACGGTATTCATCGGATGGATTATATTACTTTAATACTTTAAAAAGAGGTGTTGGCTTACCACAAACACCTGATGGAGATTATGATATTAGTAATAAACGGTTAAAAAACATTAATGATCCCACAGATGAAAATGATGCAATAAATTTAAAAGTATTAAAAAAAGAGATAGTACCAACACTGAAATTAGATAAAAACACATATAACGCGGGTAATCATAGAATTTCCAACGTTGGTAAGCCAAATCAAAACGCTGATGCAATAAACAGAGGTTATTTATCATCGGAATTAAAGAATACGTTAAAATTTAATGGAAAAACGTATAATGCTGAAAATCGGCGTATATCCAACGTAGCAGACCCTGTAGATGAAAAAGACAGCATAAATAGACGCTATTTACATTCTATAATACCTGAAAAGACAAAAGATGGGTTTTCTTTTTATAAATTTGTTATTAACGATATAGGTTATCCAAAAAATGAAAATGATGCTGTAAATTTAAAATACATCAAAGATCATTGTATTACACGTGATGTAGGAGTTATTGACTGTCTTGGTAATTGTTTAGCGAATGTAAAAGATGGTTTTGCACCATCAGATGGTGCAACGGTGGGTCAAATGAAGGAAACTTTAAAACAAGAAACCTCCGGTTTTGTGAAACAAAACCAAGTAGTAACACGTCAAGGAGATGTATTTGTACAAGGAAATAAAAAGTTTACTTTACTTGAAGAAAACAATTATGTTTGGGATGGTAAAGGAAAGTTATTGACAAATTTAGGTATTGGTGAAAAGCCTGGTGATGCTGTTACTTATGAACAGATAATACAATTAGAGCCAACTGGAAAAAAATGGTGGAATTGTGATAACAAACGATTAACAAATGTTGCAGACCCTGATTATGCCGATAACGCTGTAACTGTTAATTTTCTTGTTAAAGTAATAGGTAATTTATTATTTGATATGCATAATTATATTGTAGCAGGACAACATAAACCTATTGACGAAAAAATGAGAAATACATGGATTAAACAAGAAATTCTTTATAAATATTTTTTTAATCATAACACACAAAAGTTTAGATCATCAGATTGGGGTACTTTTGATATTTAACTAAATAACACCATATATTACATCATTTATGTGCAACCTGTCATAGAGGTAACACATGGGTAACGCTTTTCAAATATAAAAGACAATCATGGCGTTTCATTACACCAGTCCATATCGAGACACTATACGGAAAGGAGGCGGTATCACGTCCACAGCGGTTTCTCTGTTAAGTAAAGCTTTAAATCGTATTCCAGTAGGATCTATCGTAAACAGAGCAATAGACGCTTTACCATACGAATTTCACATACCGGGAGGTTATCAGTATTGCGGACCAGGAACTAAATTAAAAAAACGACTGGAAAGAGGTGATCCAGGCATAAATAAGTTAGATCAGGCTTGTAAAGAACACGATATCGCATATTCCACGTTTACCGATTCAAAAAATAGGTCAATCGCTGATAAAAAGCTAGCGAATATAGCTTGGCAACGAGTAAAGTCTAGTGACGCTAGTATTGCGGAAAAAGCAGCAGCTTTAGCGGTAACAGCAGGTATGAAGGCTAAAACAGCGGTAGGAGGTGGAAAAAGGAGGGGTAAGAATAAAAAAGGATCAACCAAGAGAAAACATGGTGGTAATATTAGACTAAAAAGACGTTCTCCGAGGAAAAATAATAAAAAACCGACAATATGGTCAATGGTAAAAAACGGGGCTGGTCTATACCTAAGACCGTATCGTGCATATTAAATAAAAGAAATCAATTGGTTATACCACATAAAGCGTTGACTAATGTTGAATTATTTAAATATATTTCCTGTTTAAAAATACCATTTTTCCGCGGAGTATTTATGAAAGACAGTTTACCAAAGAAAATATGGAAAAATGAGACTGGAATCGTAAATTTGGATAATACTGAAGGGTCCGGCACCCATTGGGTGTGTTATAAGAAACTAAATAGTAATGTATATTATTTTGATAGTTTTGGAAATTTGCCACCACCTAAAGAACTTGAACATTACTTTAAATCTGCTAAAAACATATATTACAACTATAAAAGAGAACAACCTGATAATACTTCAATATGCGGCCATTTATGTTTGGAATTCCTAGCTAAAAGTATCAGTCACTATTGAGATGTCTTCCTATACGGTATCATTAACAGGAAAATCGTCCACTTTACGAAGTATCCTTTTTCCAGCGTTACGCTTGCAAAAAGGAAGATTTTGGGAGGCAGCACTGTTGGATTTTACAACTTACAACTCTATTCCCAATGTTACGGAAGGTAAAAATAACTTATTGCATTATTATAAAGGAAAAGATGCCAGTGGTAAGTTAACAGACTTAGAAGAGTGCAGTTTACCCACAGGTTCTTATGAAATTGATCATATTAATGAATTTTTGCAAAATAAAATGGGAAAAGACAATATATCGCTAAAAGGTAATAATAATACAATGAAAGCTGAGCTTACTTCAAAATATTATATAGATTTCACTAAGCCAAACTCAATTGGTGATTTATTAGGATTTCCCAAAGATGGAGCAATTTTAGAACCAAATAAAACACATTCCGGTAAACAAACTGTAACAATATTAAAAGTCAATAGTATAGACATAACTTGTAACATTATACAAGGAGCTTACAGAGATGGAGCAAATACTCATATAATACATACTTTTTACCCCAGTGTACCACCTGGATTTAAAATTGTTGAAAAGCCGCAAAACCTGGTATATCTACCTTTGAACACCACTTTCATTTCAGACATCGTGTTGAACGTATTGGATCAAGACGGTAACTTGATAGATTTCCGAGAAGAGCCTATTACGGTTAGATTACATTTAAAATCAACACTTTAATACAAAATCATGGGTTTAACATTTAAAAGCGAACAACCTACGGGAATCCGCATTAGTAGCTCTTCAGCTGTGGAGGAGTTAACACGCGAGAACATTCGTTTCTTAGAGAGAATTGGATTAAAAGTAACCGATAATGGATATACTGGATATAGCTCAGGGTCCAACATTCGACGAAACCCTATGGGAAAAAGAATATCACACCCACAACCCTTACACTTCATCAAAATTAAACAATAACGATGAAATTCGTATTCCCATACAAAATCAAGACATTTACACGCTACCATGTGAAAGTTACTTGTATATTGAAGGAAAAGTTACTAAAAAGGACGGTACTACTACTGGTACAACAGTTCCATTTATAAATAATCCCATGGCTTTCCTGTTTGATGAAATTAGATATGAAATATCAGGTGTAACAGTTGATTCTACTAAAAAAGTAGGTATTGCAACAACTTTAAAGGGATTAACATCTATATCACCTAATGAAACCAATTTAATACAACCTGCAGGATGGGTTTTACCTGCAAAAGACACAATCACTCCAGATACAAATGGAAATTTTGATTTTCATATTCCGTTACGTTTGTTGCTTGGTTTTGCTGAAGATTATAGGAAAATAATATTAAACGTTAAACAAGAATTAGTTTTGTTGAGATCTTCAAACGATAAAGATATTATTAAAGCTCCAGACGGTACAACAGATGCAACTTTAGAATGGAAATTAACATTAGACAAAATTGTATGGAGAGTTCCACATGTAAAATTAGCTGACGAGCATAGAATGCTACTATTAAGAAAGTTAAAGGCTGATCGTGATATTGTAATTCCTTTTAGAAGTTGGGAATTTCATGAACATCCCAGCTTGCCAACTACGGATCGACACACTTGGACAGTTAAAACATCTAATTATGTGGAACGAGCCAGGTATATTATATTTGGTTTACAAACAGGCAGAAGAGACACCATCACCAAACATGCAGGCCAATTTGATCATTGCAACTTGAAAAATATTAAAGTTTATTTAAATTCACAATTTTTTCCATACGATAATTTAAATGTGTCATTCGCTAATAAAAAGTACAGCATATTGTACGATATGTATGCAAGATTCCAAAGTTCATATTATGGTAAAACGAATGCACCTTTACTATCACCAGAAAAATACTTAGATGGTTACCCTATAGTTGTAATCGATTGTTCTAAACAAAATGAATCGGTAAAATCATCAAGTGTAGATATAAAAATAGAAATGGAATTCAACGCGCCTATATCGGCTAATACAACTGCATACTGTTTAATTCTACATGATAAAATCGTAACATACACACCTTTAACTGGAATTGTTAAAAATGTATTGTAAAAGACCGGTTTTCCTACATTCCAATGCATTCCGCGAGTATAAAAGCAGAGCGTTCAGCTCGCTCCTTATCAGTTTGTTGCCTGTTGTTGTATGGGTAGCATCTTATTCAATATGGCTTCTCCTAGTGGTACACAAGAAAATGTAGTAGATATTGAGAAGGAGATATCCGACTTTTTAGATCTTCAAGGTCAACCGGAGGGAGATGAACACAACGCTTGCGGACAACTCCACGCCAGTAATAATGTTGAGGAAAAAGGTAAAAGAAGAAAGAATGCACACAAGAGGAAAAGGGATATTGAAGATAATATTTCTCCTAACATATTAAGTGAGGTATTCTTGCGAATATTTTACCCAATCTCTTCCAGTTTGGACAAAAGTGTTTTAATCGGTGTTATGAAATCTACAGATTATTCCCCTACTGTAATTTTAACTCATGGACCCAAAATGATTTTGTTTACGGACACTGCTTGGGAATCGTTTATGAAACACTTGCATCTGCTAGAATGCTATTTAAGTAGTAACATGTTTGGAAGAAAGACAAGAGTAGGCCTTTTGGATTCAAATGTGGAAATCGATATTGTTAAACATCGTGGTGATCATCAGTTGCGGTTTAGAGACACAACAAGACATGATAACAAGATTCAACTTAATCGAGAAGAGTTTTTTATTCTAACTTGTGCAACTGAACCAATAACGAGATACTTGAGACAACTGGTGTTTTCAAGTTCAATTATTAAAGATTATCTGGAAGACACTTTGGACAAACAACCGGACGCACCTATATTGTACGGACCTGTAGATACTTCTATATTCAATAGGGTTCCTCATGAAGTACAAATGTGGAGACAATTGGAAAAGTACGCTCAACTACATAAGAAATCAGTAAAACATGAAAAAGAGGAAGAAGAAGGAGGAGAAGAATCAAGTGTTAGTGATGAAAATGAAAACAAGGAAAATGTAAAGATGGAAACCTAAATGACAATTAACTACACAGCAATGGTTAATTTTTAAAACAATATCAAACACTTTGTGGGGTTAGGCCTACCGGGGACGGTGCCCACGTTAAATATACACCAACGCGCCAACAACTGTACGGCCGGGTATAAAAGTCGTACCTACCGTGGTGTGGAAATCAGTTGACCTTTGGACTTCGTCATGAGCAGACGAGTGATCTTCGCAATGGACAAGGAAGAAGAACAAGTAAAGTCCAAACCTGGTATAATTGAGTTCCAAGCGTTTCGGGGTAATGATGATAGATTTATCATAAAAGAACTTGTGTTTTTCGACATCAATACAAGTGTTCCTTATTCGTTTTTATTTAAACCACCATGTTCTTATTCATCTTTAACCAGTAAAGCCGCTACTACCAACAGAT
The DNA here is from genome assembly GCA_030545055.2 of Neoaliturus tenellus. Classification (NCBI taxonomy): domain Eukaryota; kingdom Metazoa; phylum Arthropoda; class Insecta; order Hemiptera; family Cicadellidae; genus Neoaliturus; species Neoaliturus tenellus. Next base: position 253,174,474 of record CM061533.1, on the reverse strand, counting down.
GGATTTCAAAACACTTCCATCATATCGATTGGTATGATGGTTTTACAAGTTACACGGACTTGTATCACATTATGCATCACTTTTCAGACAAGTTTACCAATATTTACACAAAGGGGCTGGAAAAGAAAAGATGGATCGAAGGATTTACTCATGTTCCGGTTAATGATGTGGATTTGGATAAAAACTACAAGTATACGATGGAAAATGTTTGTATTTGTACTAAAAGTCCAGAACATGAAAAAGATAGACATTGCGCTTTAAAAAACGCCTATAAACTCGCATCTTACCTTCAAAGTGGGGAAATGGGGAGTGGTGGGGGTAACGGGGGTTATATAAGTGAGGAGCAGACCGGGACCTGGCATGAGTATTACTCGAGATTCCGAGACGACAACATCTCCCAGCAAGAAGACGAAGAAGACGATCTATAACTTGACCATGGCATCTCACCAGTTCCTGCAAACTTTGGTTGAGCAGTTCAATGCTCACTCCAAATCTACCATACTACCCGTCAAGAAGTGTTCCGAACTTAAAGACGAGAAGCACTACATTATCCACGCCATGAAGAAGATGGAGACTACAGTTGGAGAGGCCATCTGCTGCAGTCTTAGCGAGGCACCATTCACTCCGGGGGATGAGCCCAAGTTCCAAGTCTACCTGCCGAAACGGTTCGTCCATCTCCTCCAGAACGAGGATCTGCGCTCCATCCAACCCGGCTGTCTCTACCTGGTTTCCCACGGTTGCACGGGTAGCAATTCCACCGAGTTGACCATCCACATCGCCGACAAGCAGCAGTGTTAGATTTAAGTTTTACTGTTGTAAATATGTTATTGTAACGTTTTATAAATAAATAAACCATAAAAAACAAAAGACAAAAAATGCAACATATCAATATGTGAAGTTTGTCACATATTGATATGTTGCATTTTTTTAAACTTCGCGGGTGACCTTGACCTTTGACCTTTGCATTTCACAGTTACCCCCACCACGCTACAAGTCAAACCTGTTTGAATGCAAACACCCCCACCACTTTTTCATATACCTCCAAGCGCTGTGCCTTGGCTTCATTTCTACTCCAGCAGCCAACCTAGCAACATCAGGATGTCTCTCAACGTAAGCTGTGCCAGCTATGAGGAGGTGACTATCAAAACACAACAGGAGCTGAACGATTTGTACAAGGAGTTGCAGCTAATGGTGGCAAGAGGCTACCGTATAAATGTGCAAGTCTACGCTTGCAATATACGGAACACCCGGCAGCCAAAGGAAGAGCCTGGACACTCATCGACAGCTTCCTCACCGACGTCCATGAAGACCGAGCCGGACAACTTGGATTACTTCAGCTGACTAGCAGTTGTATTTCTTGTTCTAACCATTGTAGAATATGTTTATTTTTTCATTATATTAAAGAAGTAAAAGAGCAAAAACACCTATCTTGTTACTGACATATTAGCTCAGTAACAAGATAGGTTTTTTTAAAACACAATTTGAATGACCTTGAAACTTCCCCCTCCACTGCTTTGCTACCCCCACCACTTCACTATTGGTGTACATGGCACATCACGATTAGAAACCTCATTCCATCTTCAACAGCCAAACCGACAACATCAACAATGGCAAACCTACCAACAGATGAAAGATGTCCTCACGCATGCTGCGACTTCATCCACGAGTTAGAGAAAAGGATGCAAGAGAGGGAGATAAGAAGAAAGCAGATCCACTCAGAAAATATCATGATAGTCAACGGCTATCTTTTATTGTTCGGCCTTATTATGGTTATACTTTTCATACTATATGGTATAGTCACATGTGTCGGCAAGGTTGCAGAAGAAAACGCCCGCCACCATCAGTTGGAAAGTTTCAATGTTACTTTGTAGGTTTTCCTTTTTTTTTAAAACTCCGTTTGGATGACCTTGAAACTTCCCCCACCACTTCACCATGTTCCTGCATGAGTATCACATCACCCGTCATTCCTTGTTCGACAAGCAACCATGGCGGACAACACCATCAGCCAAGCTGACTCCACTACTGATGTTGGAACGACCTTGAACTTTCCCCTCCACTCCTTTCTTTTTTAAAACCCAATTTTAAATGATCTTGAAATTTCCCCCTCTACTTTTCGATAATGTTACAACTGACTGCAGCTCACCTCATTCCTTGCTTAGCTGCCATGGCGGAAAGAACTCTTTCTCAAGTTGACTCCACTACGGACGAAGCATTTCCCTTGCGGTGGACTGTTCATTTACAGGATGCGACAGAAGTGGAAGTCTTGTATCAAAAATTACTCAATGTATTAAACGGGAACCCTGGACCTCTTGAATGTAGAATGGATTTGAATTTTGATGCAACCAGGGTCGGCACAGAACCTTCAACTTCAAGCCAGCCTCAGCAACGAGATTTTACACATTTATACACTCCAATATCACCGGAAGGTGTAACTGTCTGCGAGGCTGACTCAACTACACGTTATGTTCAGCCGAAGCCTTGGGTGTTGATTATTAACAATGTGTACAAAGTGGAATTGGTATGTAATAGATTAAAGGAGTTGATGGTACAAGATCCAGGCCTGCGCTTTCAAATAGATATACATTTCATCTGGAGAGCACCTGCGCGGGGCTCTTCGTCTGACAGCTCTCCAAGTACGACGGACGAGGAGGACAACTAGTCATCTTTTTTAAAACTCCGTTTGAATGACCTTGACCTTTCCCCCTCCACTGAGTTTATTTAAGGTGCACTCTCACTGACTACAGCATCATTTCATCGCGCACCTTCACCGCAGCAACATGGACAGTCAACTCAACTACTGTTGCGAACAGAAATGTTTTTCATGGCCAAATGACATTGATGTGGTGGATGGTCTGGCTTGTAGAACATGTGAAGCTTTTGGTCAGTGCATGTGTAAGTGCAAGTCTTGGAAGAAGCCGAAACCGAAGTTGAAGACATTCCATGTGTACCAAATGAGAGGGCATAAGTACACTTGCTGCCCTGAACGTTGCATTGAATTCAAACTAAAACAGCTAACTGGCTGCAAATTGTGCAACAATCATTTTGCAGGTTTTTGCAAACATTATTTAGGAGCGTGTCAATACAGATCAACTTGGCATACCGAAGCACTCACTATCAATGAAATCGCTATAGACTCACAAGAGTAGTCTTTCTACTCTTTGACTTTTTTTAAACTCCGTTTAAATGACCTTAAAATTTCCCCCACCACTTCCCCATATATCTAGAGTACGCAGGGCCCGGAGGTCAGTCGCTCGGCGGCTGTCGTAGGATGCACATCCGTGTTGTGCAGTCTGCTGTGCAGTTTTGATTTTAACCAGTTCAATGTCACCACACTTGAACTCTGGCGAAAACGTCAAGCTGTTAAACACAATCCTAAGCCCCAGGTTCACAGTCAACCTCAAGGTCATCACACTTTAACATGTAAATTTAAGGTAGCACCAAAACGGTGCTACCTGGCTTGACATTTTCAAGTTTCCCGAGGTCATCGCAGTTCCCCCACCACTTCCCATATACCTAGAGTGCGCGGGGCCGGACAGTCAGTCGCTCGGTGTCTGTCGTAGGGTGCACATCGCGGTTGTAGTACTGGTCTAAAGGGGGCTGCTGGCTCGCTTCAAGGTCACCCGAGCGGTGTCACATGACGGTTTAGGCAGAGTCACGTTGCAAACTTGCAGTTTCCTCAGCACTTTTGCTGTTTCTCGTCTAATTTCGCTCCAAGTCGTCAAGGTCATGGGAACCGGACTGAAACTCGGAGCGTAGTGCGAGAAACAGCAAAAGTGCCAAAAAATTTTAGGTTTCAGCGTGACCTTGACCTTTGTGACATCGATGACGTCATTTTGGTGACGTAAGGGGTGATGACGTCATCAGCACGTCATTTCTGTGACGTCATGGGTGTGACGTCATGGATGTGACGTCATTAGTGATGACGTCATCGATTGCGTCATCGATGACGTCATCGATGACGTCATCGGTGAGGTCATTGACCTCGATGACGTCATCCCTCAGGTGACCTTGAAGTGAGCCAGCAGCCCCCTTTTTCCACTACTCATATCTACTAAACCATGACCTCAGGCGTTGAATTATTGCACCCGATGTTGTTGTCTTCAAACATTCAACTTCCGCCCATTTAGAAAGAGCATCTATCCCCACAAGCCACATAGATCCATTAACTGGTCCCGCCAAGTCAAGATGTACCCTTTCCCAAACCTTGTCCGGAACATTCCAGGGGTACAATGGAACTTCCTCAATGTTATCACGATTCTCTTGACAAGGAGTACACTTTTTATAAAAACATCAATGTCGTGATCGATATTTGGCCACCAGACATAATATCTTGCAACAGATCTCATAGATGCAATACCAGGATGTCCAGAGTGCAAAACTTTCAAAACATCAGTTCTCATAGATTTTGGAACAACAATCCTCCCGAACCACATAAGAATGTCATCTTCGACTACCAATTCATCTTTCCTTTGATTATATGTTTTCAGATAATTTGGAACAACAGCAGGCCAAGATTTACTAAGAACATAGTTTTTTACAATCTTAATTTCTTTATCACTTGACGTTCTCTGTTTCAAGAGCTCAAATGACATAATAGTATTGACTTTATCAATGTTCAAAAACTTTATATATGTCTCACTGGGTTGTTCTTCTTTAATGGGAAGCCTTGATAAAACATCAGCACACACGTTGTCTTCACCTTTCCTGTACTGTATTTCGTAATCGTACTGATTCAACTCTAGGGCCCATCTCACCAAACGATTGTTCACAACTTTAGGCAGATCTCGTGAATCTCCAAAAATCCGTTGCAGAGGTTTGTGGTCCGTCACTATTGTGAATTTCCGGCCATATACGTATTGGTGGAATTTCCTAAGTCCAAACAAAATAGCCAGTGCTTCCCTATCAATATTCGAATACTGCTTCTCAGCTGGAGTCAAAGTTCGACTAGCAAATGCTATGGGCTTTTCCTGTCCATTCTGAAATCGGTGCATAAGTACACCCGCTAATCCATCTTCTGAAGCATCACAAATCAATATCAACGGTTTTGTTTCTTCATATGGCACCACTGTGTCCTTACTAGACAATATTGACTTTACCTTGATGAAAATTTGTTCTTCTTTTTCTGTCCACTTCCATCTTGAATTAGTACCTGTCAATTTATGAAGGCTACTGCAAATAGCATGAAGACCAGGAATGAATTTTTCATAGTAATTTATCGCTCCCAAAAATGATCTTAGTTGTTTGACATTTTCTGGAATGGGCGCGTCTCTGATTGCTTTTATTTTTTCTTCAGTGGGGTGTATGCCTTCTTGGTCAATCATGTGCCCCAAATACGTCACAGAATTTTCGAAAAACTTGCATTTATTTGATTTTGCTTTGAGACCCGCATTCTTCATTCTTTTCAAAACTTCCTTCAGGTTCTTCATATGTTCATCTCTATTTTTTCCCGTTACTATAATGTCGTCCAATAGAACACCCACCTGTGGCAATCCGTCCAATAGTTTTTCCATGTACCTCTGAAAAATGCCTGGACTCGAAGATACCCCAAACGGTAATCTCTTGTACCTATAATAACCATTGTGCGTCGATATTACCAAGTACTTTCTGTGTTCCTCTACAACTTCCAGCTGAAGATACGCGTCTTTCAAATCAATGATTGAAAATTCTTTACCTCCTGCAATTTTGCTTGTGAGTTCTTCAAAGGTTGGAATGAGAGCACTTTCCAAAACCAAATTAGGGTTTAACGTGACTCGAAAATCTCCACAGATCCGTACAGAACCATCATTCTTCTCAACATTGACTGTGGGCGTTGCCCAAGGTATAGGAGTTTTAGCCGGGTCCACTTCTTCTATAACACCTTCATCAACGAGCCTAGATAGTTCATGTTCAATCCTTTTTTTCATAGGAAAAGGAACTCTGCGGGCCGAAAAGTGCTTTGGTACGGCATCTTCCTTTACATGAATTTGTGCCTGATACCCCTTGATTCTTCCTAAACCCTCCGAAAACACATCTTCAAACCCCTTGATAACTTCCTTTACTGAAGGTTTATCAATCAATTGTTTCATATTATTACTCTTACCTTCAATTTTACTAATAATAACATGTGGTGGTAGTTTCATATTGAAAGCTAACATCCAAGGCAACCCAAACAGTGGTTTATCATTTCCATTCACTACAGCTACTTTCAATCGACGTGTTTCATTGCCTACAGTGACTCTAACGTAACATTCACCTAGTATGTCTAAAATATTATTACCATAAGCTATATATTTGAAGTAGATTTATCAAGGTTTGGTGAGCCTATTTTTTCCCACAAAGGCTTACCTATCATTGAAGCCCGCGCTCCTGAGTCAAACTCCATGTTCACAAATACATTATTCAATTTTAGATTAATGTGGGCTTTCGGGACTCTTTTTTTCTTTTTATGTACCTCATTTATCTTTAGATGATGTATTTCTTCATTATTTCCTTCATTTGCTGATGATTCTTCATTTAATTGACTTACTTTTCTTGACTTACATACTCGAGCGAAATGGCCGATCTTTTCACAGTTAAAACATTTTTGTTGTTTAGCCAAACATTCGCCATACTCATGCTTTAAGCCACACCTACTGCATGCATTACTTTTATGCTTGAATTGTTTAGCAGGTAAGTTTTTACTTACTTTGGAAACATCAACTTCTTTTCGTGTGCTTTGGTCTATTTCTCGGCGGGCTGTTTCCATAGAAGTTGCTAATTCTAATAAATCTCCTGACGTAACCTTTCTGCCATCATCTCTTAATCCTTCTGGCCAGCGTAGTCGAATTTCCGTTTCAAATTCTGGGAAGTTTACCCCTCCTGCAAATCTGTCTCTAATCCTTTCATCAAAATTAGTTCCATATTTACAATACTGAGCTAAATCCTTCAAACGGACGATGAAATCTTATAAACCCTCTCCACTTTCTCTAATACATTTCTCAAATTCCAGTCTTGCTGAAAAAATGGTTTTTTTAGGTTTATATACTGATCTGAATCCAACTATCAACTCATCCCATGATACTTCATGAACCTTTAATGGAAGGAGAAAATTTGCAACCTTTCTTAAAGGTCCTGGTCCTACATAGGCAAGTAGAAGATCTCTCCGGGCTTCTTCAGCTTTTTTAGAATCTTCTCCTATACCTTTTACCTTACATAACAAAAGGAAGTGTGTTTCATAATCTTCCCAGCTTGTAGATTCATCATATCCTTCACATCTAAACTTTTCTACTTTTGTTTGTAATGGAACAACTGTCTCCTCATCATTAAATCCATATTTATCACGTTTTCTACTCATCGTCGCCAGTGTAAGATTACAAATAAATCCATTTACTATTAAACATGATTTAATTCACATTTTAAAAATCACAACAAACTAAAACCAAAACATAAATATAAACAGTGTAAATAATAAAACAGCTGAAAACCGAAACACATGATAATTCATTATCCTACATAAACCATGAAAGATACACTGAAAGACAAACTGCACTAAACAAGCCTGACCAATAAAAAATATCCAAAATAAACTGCTCGATTTCGAGTACACTAGTACACTAGTACACTAGTACACTAGTATTAGTATTATATATTATTAAAAACCCAATCTCTTTACGCCTCATCTCACACCTCGAAAAATGAATTTCTTGTTTTCTTAGCTAGTGTATCTTATGGTTGTGGATAAAAAATAAAACGGCGCGCGGCGTTCGGGCAACCCCTCATAGAACTCTGAGAACATAATACTATCACCCATTAAAAGCAAAAAAGACATTGAGATGGTCAATTATAAATAAAAAATAGTCTCTAATATTCTACAAATAAATCCAGCACTTCGCACTATCGATCCAACTACTGCAATAGCGTTTTCGCTTAGAGGGACTATTACATAAAAGATTACAAAATCCAAGTGTAAAGTAATATTTCTTCCGAACACTTAAAATTCAGACAATATATTTAGCAATAAACCAAACCGCCGATGACGCCAGCCAATCCCGGCCGAATGTCATCCCCGGGGAAGGTTGACTTTTGAAACATGCGATAAGAGGCAATTGTTGCCGGCGACCTTGGGCCCGAGGAGCTGCGGACCCACATTAGGGCCGATATTTATTGGTTTATGCCCCAATGGCTCGATGGATCTTCACCGACCTTGGAGTGGGTCGAGGCTGAACCATGGGATCAGTGACGTCATCACGCCGTACGTTACTGACCGCTGCTAACAACAGTGTTTAGTGGGTGCGTCCCAGAGCTCTCCATCAATTATGTGCTGCTGAAGAACGTCTCGATTTTGAGCATCTCTTAGGATCTGATGGTCCTTGAGGGTGAAGATATTGTAAATTCAAGTCCCTCAGTAGAGGGAGTAAAGTGTTACTTTGTCTCCTTGGGGGAACAAAGTAAATACCGTACGTACGTGGATGTGTGTTCCACGATCTCGAAATCTAGCGGTTAGATTTTGCTTAAACTTTGCATTTAAGAGTGTTTTGACCAAAAAAAGTTTAGAAACAGCTTCAATCCCAGGGAAAATCGAGTTTGGTCTAAATTTAAGTTTAAAAGTCGTAATTTTTAACATAGGTCTTATGGGTTGCTATTTGGTAACGAAATAACAACGAAAGGTAAACAATAATAAAGGAATATCAATGCTAAGCAGTCTTTTTGAAACAGCTGTTAACTGTGAAGAGGTATAGTTAATTGTTAGTTTAAATTTTATAGCTTTATTACCATGACACTATAAAAAAGTGAAGTAAAACCAACGAGCAAGGCTCGGTTAACCTGGTACTAATATTGATATACGGTAACACAGAGCAGTGAAAATTGGCAACGCTGTAGCTACAACAAAAGCGAAGATAAAAAGCCAGCTGATTACGCTGACAACAATTGAAGTTCTGAAATTTGAGGTTAAATAACCAATAGGAAAAATGTTGCACTTTACTCCTTTTAATACACAAGTGGGATTAAGTATGAAAGAATACCCCCTTTCTTTCATACAATACCCCCTTCGCAGCAGACCTGCGTACTAAGCGAATTTTCAATGGAATTTCAGATTTTTTATTTTTCCCATGAAAATACCATAGGATCGAGTGTGTAGCTATTCATTAAAGAGTTATTAATTTATTACCGGAATTATTAATTTAATTGATTGCCGGAATTGTGTGTGAGATAGTAATGGTATCCTAAAATTCACATACTTACACAGTGTAGCTACATGACAAAAACGTCAAGTTTGTAGATTGGTTTTATGAGTGTAAAAAAGTAGATGGAAGTTGAACCTCGCAGAACAACCAGGTGAGGTATTTTTCCATCGGGATGCACTTTTTTGGAGTCTCTAAGGGGCTGTAAGTTGCTGAAAAAAAGTTTGAGCATTTGGCAATGGCAATTCATTGAAGCCTAGAGAAAATTTTTGTATGGAGTATTACGATTTGGAAATTACTATATTTCACTTTAAATTTCATCATTTGAATTTTATCTTTTACATATATTATTTCGTACGCTTCGACAGATGTTTCTCATTTGACGCATTTTTTGTGACCTTTTGCTGGTATTGGATACATATACAAAAAAATGACAATCTTATAATCTGCTTGTCAATAACGGGACTAATATATGCAGATATAAGTATTTAATAAATTAAAATTGGATATTTGTCAGTTTTTTGGGGGGAATTCTGATTTGCTTTCCGAGAAGAAATCGTTATGACCTCGAGGAATTACTAAGCATTAGTGGGGCCACACGTCAAAAGGCAAACAGTCTAAATAACTTGAAAGGCTTAACTCATTGTCGATATCTTTCAGATTTATTCAATTTATAATAATTTAATTTAATTTGGATTATTATAAAGTTGTTTTCAACATGGTAAATTTACAACCTAATTTATGGTTATCCGAAAATATTATTTTTCTAGCATCAGTAAAGCATTAATTTTTACAACAATGTTATATGTGGATATCTTCCTAAACATCATATTTTCGTATTAGGTTTGAGTATTAATTTAATTTAAGGAATGGTTAATATTGATTTTACTTTTACTGTAGTATTTTTTATTTTTTTACAGTAAACTTTTTAAATACTCCGGTATTATACTTATGCCCGGCATTAAGTACAGTAATACCATTAAGTACATTAAGTACAGTAAATTAGGTACCATTTAAGCACAGTGCGCCATACCAATCAGCTTGAGTTGACATTACGGTTGTTTCGTTTCTCATATAATGCTACTGAAACATGTGTTTTCATTAATTTACAGCTGTTTCAATTCAATAAAACTTACAACACAATGTGGTAAAAAAAGTCTCGGAACGGCTTAATAATTTTTTATCCGATTTAGTCTCATTAATTCCATTTTGTACACATTTGCATTGTGTCATTCAAATTTACTATGGTATTCATTTGTTTATATTGTGTCTACTTATTCTTGGGGAAGGTCCGTAGGAAATAAGAAGAAAAAACAGGACCCTCCTTTCTGATGGAATGTGCGAAATTCCCCCATTATGCATACAAGCTGAGAAAAAATTTACAAGTTTTGTGCTTGCATATTATATATTGCGATTTTTCAATAAGATGCCCAATGTAACCTTATGGGCAACCAATGTTAAGGGTTGCTCGTGCCCTTCATAATAAGAATATTCAAAATCTAAAATTCTACTGGAATCTTACGAATTGAGGTGAATTTTTTATGCCTCTAACGTTAAAATTGGTAAACAAGGGAAGAGGAAGTTGTGTTTCCAAGAAGTTGCTTTTAGAGTTATATATGAGGATTATAAGCAAAAGTGATGAATTCCGTTGTATAATCAATTAATTCAATTATATTTTACTAGTATACGTGTTGTTCGAAACCGAGAAATATATTTTGAAACAAGACCAATGTTACTTTTAGCTGTAAATCGTTGACATCTAACCAATACAATATTGTGAATATCTGTAATCATAAAATACCCCCTTCGCAGCAGACCTGCGTACTAAGCGAATTTCCAATGGAATTTAAGATTTTTTACTTTCCCCATGAAAATACCATAGGATCGAGTATGTAGGTTTGTTGCCATGGGGTGCAGTTAGAAAATGTAGGTTAATAAATAAATGCTGAAGCTAAACACAAAATTGTACCAAGATCTGGCACTTTTTTATTTTTCCCATAAACCACATGGGGTGAGTATGTAGGTTTGCCGCCATATAAGTTTTATAAGCTAGTATAAGTTAAACCCTATCTGGGTAATGTACACACCAAGTTTGATGAAGTTATGTCAATAAATAAACAAAATACAGAGTTTTGTTGATTTCCCATAAGAATAACATGGGAAACACACTTTTGGATTTTCTCCATAACCAGTTTCACTAGCTTAAAAATTAAAAATACTTAATTGTTTGGTTTTTCGAGCTTTTTTTAAATGATTTCGGTTAAAATTGACAATTTTTTTAATTGAGGGCGAAAAATGTTCAAAACCTATTTTTTTACCCTTTTAAAACCCCATAAAACTTACTTACCATAATCCGATCATTGTGGTTCGCGAACTCATGAAAATAGATCTGGTCTTACACCTCCATACCAAATTTCATCAAAATCAGACGTTCCTTTCAAAGGTTATCTGGACCACGGACACACACACACACGCACCCACATATATATATATATATATATATATATATATATATATATATATATATTTAAATAATTTTGAATGCTATTACTGGAAGCCTATTTCCTACCGAAAATGTAATGCGTATAAGTAAATTTTCCGACCTATATCGGTCAATGATGCTGCAGTGTCAGTAACGTAGATTGTTCTTAAAAACCCACCGATAGAGTGCTCTCAAATCGCAAGCCAATCGAATTGGAAAGTATTATAAATAATAATATTATTTAAAATACTTTTTTAATGTGTCAAATAGTAAATTTATGTTTTTAAAAAATCAATGGGTTTTCAAATGTTCCAATTTTCAGCGACGACTGTTTAAACAATTGTATATTTTCATAATTTTAAAATTACTTCTCAGTCTTTTGGTATTACTTTCTTGCTATATAAGATTCAATTGTGCTATTGTGCTATATTGGATGTTTTGTTTTCATCTGTAGTTTGTCAAATTGGACGTGAGTAGTGGGAAAAAGCCACTTCTAAACCGGAAGTGACGTCAGCTGCCAGGGCAGCTGCAGGGGTCAGATGGTGTCAGCTGCCAGGGCAGCTGCAGGGTGCAGATGGCGAGAGCATATGCCCTGAATTTGAAGTAGAATTGGGCATGAATGAAGAGTTAGTTGAAAAGTAAAATTCAACTGTGTTAACTAAACTCTAAAAGTTGAACAAAAATTAAGAGTAAGATCAAAACTGAAATTCAACAGTTATAACTGGGGGCCTGGAAAGTATGTCAAGGTCATCCAGAGTAAGTTTTAAAAAAGCCTACCCAACTACCACCAGAAATAGTTCAAAGTTGAACTAGTTGGTGATAGTGGGATAATTCATTCGTGCCATGGGAGAGGTGTTTATTGTTTGAAAGTTGGCGATTGAATGAGAAGCGCCGCCTAGGGAGAGGGCTTATAAAATGGCAACCTTCTCCCCACCACCCATTCCCCCACTCCTTTAGACCAATAACCGGTCGCCGACTCTATGTGGTGAAACTGAACTAGACATGGCGGCCGCCATGGATAAGTCTAACCTCAAACCTTAGCTTAACTGAAGAGAATAGAGGAGCATGAAGTAGGAATTGTGGTGACAGCGCTTATATGAGGAATAGTAGGGGTAAAATAAAAAAACTTGTTGAACACAGTCGATAGGTGTAACAAGTTCAAAGTTGTTGAATTGTAACATAGAATGCAAAATGTTGTAAATAACATTATCATCAACATTAACCTGCGAAGTCTTTGAGTATAATGGGTTAAAACTGTACTTCTTCCTAACTCTATTTAAATTAGTTCTACACTTTGAAATTGAAGGTTTAGAAGTACTTCGTAATATGTGTTGTGTTCGCAAAAGCTTTAATTTTAAACATTGTGCAGTCATCATAACCGATGTGTTAAGTTCAGAAGTTAAAATAAGACTGAGATATAAAATGAAGTGTAAAAGAAATTGAAACAGAAAGCCAGAGTAGTAATTTTATAGGTTAGAATTTACGAAGGCTATTCCATGGATAATTCTAACCTCAAACCTAGTAAGTGAAGTAGTCATAACATAAAACTAACGAGAGATGATGACCGAGCGGATGCGAGGCAATGAATGTTTGTAGCGCGATAAACTACCCACCTTTATAGAGGCAATAACTCCAGCCAGATGGCGGCAGATGGCAAGCAAATGACTGGTTGACCGACTTTCACCTGAGTAGTAAGAGAAGTAGGGTTCTGTGTCTATCCCTACTCCTTGGGGTCAATGACCGACCGGAAAGGTCAATGACCTCCCCCCCCTCCCCCCCCTCCCCCCCTCCCCTCCCCCCCCTCCCCCCCCCGAAAAAATGGAGCCCCCCCCCCCCTTCCCCCACTCCTTCCCCCACTCCTCCAGGTCAATGGCCGGTCACTACCGGTTGTTGACTTTATGTGGTGAAACCAGACTAAATATGGCAGCTGCCATGGATAATTCTAACCTCAAACCTGCTGCGCATGCAACAAGTTCTCCGGATCGGAATGAGTCTATGCTATGCGCATGCGCCTAGTCCTGTATTACTCACTTTAGCGCTACTGCACATGGATAATTCTAACCTCAAACCTTGGATTTGTGTTGTTGCGCATGCGCCGCTCCCCACTCCTTTGCCTTCCTTTTACACTGCTGCGAACTGGACTGGATTGAACACTGTACTGGAGTGAAACAACTTCCCCCACTACTCGAGAATCCGAGGAGCAATACGAGCCTGATCTTAGCGTCAGTCGTCAACAAACTTTCATAGCGAAAGGTTGTTGGCGACTCAGCAAGAGGTTTCAAATATATAGTAGGCCTATATATATTTGAACTTCTTCTACTATGTTGCGTTTTTTAATGCAATGTGGTATATGTGTGTGTGTGTTTAGTTTTAAGTTGTATTTAATTTAAGAAATAATTTGCGCATTGCGATGTTAGTTATAAGTTGGGTTTAGCATTAAGGTGTATTAATTTTAAGAGGTGTTTAGCATTAAGGTGTATTAATTTTAAGAATAATGATGGTATTTGGTTGTGTTGAATTATTTGGTTTTTAATAATGATGTGTTGGTACTAATAATTTATGTTTGTTTTGTGCATTTGTTTTGCCTTACAGCTAGATGTTAGGGGGTAGATTAACTGTAAATTCAGAAGTTCAGTTGAACTTCATTTAAAATGGGTGGGACATCCGCAAGTCGGACTTTTTTTTGCATTTTGTTTAGGATGGGTGGGATTAGTTTGGGTGGGGTTAGAGTTGCGTTTCTGCATTAACTGTTCCAGTTTCCCTGAAATTAATGGTTACGCTTTGATGCGGACGGGAAGTTACGCTTTGATGCGGACGGCCCAGGGACCTCCCTTGCAGAACGTAACTAGTGGGTTGGGAGTGGGAACCGCTAGGCAAACAGGGTGGTGGGAACAGTATTACTGTTCCCATCACCTTGGATCATTATAAATCTTGAATGACCTTGACCCACTTTCGGAAGGGTCAATGACCCCCCCCCTCCCCCCCCCCTTCCCCCCCCCGAAAAAATGGAGCCGATTCCCCCCCCCTCCCCCCCCCTCCCCCCCCTCTCCCCCCCCTCCCCCCCCTCCCCGAAAAAATGGAGTCGACCCCCCCCCCTCCCTCCCCCACTCCTACCCCCACTCCTTCCCCCACTACGGGTGAACGACCGGTCATGACCTGAAAAATTAAAATGGCTATAACTTGATAACGGATTGACGGATTTGGACAAGCGATACATCATTGAAAAGGTCTATGTAAGACAAACATTTTGGTAAAAGAAGAATTTGGTTATCTTATTTTAGTCAAAAGTTATGCGAATTATTTTAAATAAATACCTTCTCTTTCCCCTTTTCCCCCACCTCCCAGGTCAATAATCAGTCTCGGCCAGCTGCTACCCCTCTCATTTGCATATTGTTATAAAAGACGTACCGACTGCGGCTAACATTTCATTCTGATTCCAGACGTTACGCTGCGAACTTGGAGCCACAACCATGTTATCTCTGCCAACTACAACTTCTACTTTAACTTCTACTTCGACTTCTATTTCTACTACGGCTGTTCTTGCACCTAAGAAAACTCTTCGCCTCAAAAACCTTCCTGATTGCTACAAGAATCGACTTGCATCTCAACCTTCAACTTCTGGAGCTATTCTTCCGCCAACTAACACTTCTAGACTTCGTAGTATTTTTTCACCGCCTTCGCCTTCAAAGGACTCCGCACCACCATCAACTACTATGCCGCCACCGCAGAAGCCAGTTCACCACCATCCTAATACCCCTTCCGTTGAAACCATTGTTCATCGTCTAAGCACACCCATTATCCCACTATCACCATTGCCTCCTACCCCACCACTTAGTACACCTGAAGATCATACCTATCACAAAACTGAATCCTCTCAACCTGCTACTAAATCATCTCCTAAATCAGCTCCTAAACCAGCTTCTAAACCAGCTCCTAAACTTACTCCTAAACCTACTCCTAAACCCGCTCCTTCAGAGCAATTTCAATTATTACAAGAACAGCGTCGTAGGGCATTTAGCCGTCCCACTACTTGCCCTGAAATGCTTACTAGGGGAATTAAGAAAGGATCACCTTGTGGGAGGAAATGTGTAAAAAACGAAAGTTTTTGCCGTGTACATGTCGTAAAACACATTTCTGAACTACAAGTGACAGAAACCCCCACTGTTGAATACCAATCCAAAATTATTGGTGTGAAAGGAAATAGGCTTAAGAGAGGTTGTGTCTATTTTTTTGAAAGTGTTATTGACAACGAACACATTTTGGCAACTTGTAACGGCGTAAGATATAATATTAAAGTGATTGAATCCTTGCGCAAAGAGAAATCCGTTTATGAGTTAGACTCTAAAGACTATCTCCTCAGACACAAACTGGATGGTATTACAAGGTGGGGGCGTAGCAAGTAAATTCACATAGCTTTTTCCAAATTATTGCTTAAAAAAATACTGGGGGAGAAACACAACGCGTTATAGCGTCGTGTTTCTCCCCCATTATTTTTTAACACTTTAAGTCTCGTGACCTACTAACCTACTTCCATCCAAGTAGTAAGAAAAGTACTTCCCCCACTCCTTTGGGTCGATGACTGGTCATGGTCAGCACCTATCCCTCATTTGCATACTATTATAAAAGCGGAGCGAGCGTTGGTCACCCCTTCATTTTTCTTCTACATGCCGCTCTTGTCGTTTCGTCTCTGCTGTTTATAATATTTCTTGCTTCAAAATGCCTCCTCATCTGAATGAAAATTTTAATTTTTCTGAAATTTCTGATGTTTTTGAACAATCTGAAGACACTTTAAGTAACGACAGTGAAAGTGAAGATGATGAGGACGATGATGATTATACTGTTGAACTTAGTGAAGAACGTAAAGTCATAGCAATTGATCCACAATTTCCATTTGATACAATAGAAAAGTTTATGGCTGAAGCTAATAAATGGTTGGACTCAGGATGTTATGTACGAATTGACTCTTTTATATTGTATGGTGATAGTCATTCTTTCCTTGTCACACCAAATGACAGAGACCGCATGTTGCAGTGGGCACAATCTATGATGGAGTGCTACGAACAAGGTGTGGACACTGGCGGCTATTTTCTTGCACAACTAGTGTAATAACAAATTACCCTTCCCCCACGTAGTGAAGAAGGAAAAGAAATATTAGGAATCTAATTATAATACTTCCTTCCACATATAAAGAAGAGGGGGAAAGGAGTGGGGATTATAAAGTGGTGGGGGAATGTGTATAAATGCAGGTTGTTTCAAGAGACTTTTATTATTATTGTGGCTTTAGCAGAAACAACATGGAGTTTAAATCTTCAGCAAAAATAAGGAATAATATAATAAAGAAAGAAATTCGCAAGAAAGAAAAGATTGAACTTATAAAATTACAACTTATAATACCTTCCATTGAAATTGGATGTAGCAAACTAAAGACTTTGGTGAAAACTAACGAATATTTGTTACAATTGCTAAAAACAATCGAGTTGAAGAGAAAGATGGACATTCTACATAGTAAAATTTGAACATTTTAATATAAATAAGTAAACTGAAAAAAGTAGATGTAGAATAGAGAGCGAGGAATAGATCACTTTGTGGTGATGGACTAACATGCCACTTAGTGCTCTATTCCTCGTTCTCTGCGTTAAAATTGGATTACCTTGACCTATTTGTTCGACTGTTAGAATTTGGTTAACACTGTTGAATTTCAGTTTTGAACTAATGTTTATTCTTGTTCAAATGTTAGAGTTTCTTAACACTGTCGAATTTTAGTTTTGAACTAACTTTTAATTTATGCGAATTTTTAGTTCAACTCTAGTTAATTTATGTGCAAATTTAGTTTAACCAAGTGCCTGTGCTCTAGCCATTTCCACCCTAACATTTGTTCTTTCAACATCTGTCCCATAACATCTGTCCTAATAGATGTTTGGAGGGCAGGTGTTTGGTTTTAAAAGTAACTAAAATTAGTTGGGTGGGGGAAAGTTAGTTAAAGCTTGAATATAAAGAAGTATATACTAAAACTCCAATGGGAATAAAGAACACGAATGAACAATTAGTTTGTTGAAGGTTAATATTTTTATTTAAAAAGTTTGATTTCCTTGTATAGTGAAGAAGATGAAATAGTGGTGGGGGGACCGTTATAAAAGGAGGAACGCGAGAGCCTATTTCATTTCTTGGCAAAATTTCGAAGAGTAAACATCTCAACATGTATCGTTGCGATAAATGTTCGGAATCGTTTCACGATGAAATTCTATTAGACTGTCATAAAGAACTAATTCACAACAACCCAGAAGAAAAACAAGAACAACAAGAACAAGAACAACAAGAAGAACAAGAACAAGAACAAGAACAAGAACAAGAACAACAAGAAGAACAAGATGAAATAACAGCAACATCTTCAACTACTTTACCTAATCTACAAGTATTTGCATTACCTGGTAAAGTAGTAATGCATCATAAGATTCAAAATGAAAACTTGAAGCTAGAAGAATTTATTAGAGAAGCAAAACCAATCGTAAGTAAAATTTTAAAAGAAGAATTGAAAAGATTAAACTTTCTTAAATTTGGTTTACTACTAGAAGCTATGTTTATAAATGTACAAGAAGAATTATCACCAAGAGGATTCATAACAAAAAACCGAACCATTATGGAAAGTTCAAACATTGATTCAATAATAGAAAATTGTATAGAAGAAATATTAACAAAAATTCAGGAACACGAAGGAAGAGGATCCGGATGGAGTCTTACAAGTATTGAAGTATTAGATATAAGAGTTCACAAACATGGATATGGACTAATGGGATCTAGTTACATTCCTTTACCAAAAAGAATTGAAAATACAAAATCTTGTGTTAATGTTAAAAATGAAGACAATGAATGTTTTCGTTATGCAATGACAGCTAAATTTGTACCACCACTTCATGTGAATAGACCTAACCAAGAATATGAAAATCAAAGATTTAGATACAATTTTCAAGGAATCACTTATCCTGTATCACTGAAAGATATATCAAAATTTGAGAAGAAAAATCCTGGTACGTCTATCAATGTTTTTGCATTAGATAGTTCAAACAAAGTGTATCCTTTACGTATTGCAAAAGAAGAGCTACCAGATCATACGGATTTACTACTACTAACGCGAGGAGATGTGTCTCACTATGTGTACATAAAGCAATTTGATCGTCTTGTTAATAAGCAGCTTTCTAAAGATCGACACAGAAAGTTAATTTGCAAGAGATGTTTTAATTTTAAACGAGATGGGCTACACTCAAGAGAATGGTTACAAGAGCACAAAAGATTATGTAACAATAATTATGAAGCAAAGATTATTTTACCTTCGGAAAGCAGAGCATTTGTTACATTTGAAAAGGTTCATCATCAGTACCGTATTCCTCTAGTTGTGTATGCGGACTTTGAATCAACACTTGTTCCTGTTGAAGATGAAAATTGTGA
The DNA here is from genome assembly GCA_030545055.2 of Neoaliturus tenellus. Lineage (NCBI taxonomy): Eukaryota > Metazoa > Arthropoda > Insecta > Hemiptera > Cicadellidae > Neoaliturus > Neoaliturus tenellus. The sequence goes on along the minus strand of CM061533.1, from coordinate 253,155,409 downwards.
AGCTAGAAAAAGTGTCAAGTATCAAATGCACAAACCAAACAGTTTTTGTTTAATGGTTAAATCAACATTATCAGAAGAACATTTAAACAGATATGGATTAACTTCAGAACCTCTAATATATCGTGGTGAAAATGTAGAAAAAATATTTCTTGATCACTTATATTCAATAGCTGGAAATGCACAAAGATTATATACAAATATTGTACCAATGAAACCGATGGAGGAAGAAGAAGAAATTCAACATGAAAATGCAACTCGATGTTTCTTATGCAAAAATGATTTTACTATTGAGAATTATAAAGTTAAAGATCATGATCACCTCACAGGTTATTACAGGGGTGCTGCTTGTAATAAATGCAACTTAAGCTATCGTTTACCACTATTTATTCCTGTGGTTCTGCATAACCTCAGTGGGTACGATGCTCATTTTATAATACCTGAACTAGGAAGAGACGACGGTAAAATCGATGTGTTAGCTGAAACTTCAGAGAAGTTCATAAGTTTTTCCAAAGAAGTTGGAAACATGAAACTAAGATTCTTGGACTCCTACAGATTTATGCCGTCGAGTTTGTCCAAACTTTCAGAAAATTTAAGGAAACAAGATTTCATCGAAACAAAGAAGATTGTAAATAATGACAAACTGGATTTGGTACTTCGGAAAGGTGTGTTTCCATATGATTACATAGACAGTTTAGAAAGATTTAATGAAACATCACTTCCGGCTAAAGAAGAATTCAAAAGTAAACTTTATGACATGGACATATCTCAAGAGGACTATGATCATGCATGTAAAGTATGGAACGATTTAGGATTTAGAACATTGGGAGAATATTCAGATTTTTATGTTAAATTGGATGTAACTTTACTATGTGATATAATGGAAGAATTTAGAAATACATGTTTTGCAGCATATGGATTGGACCCTCTTCATTCGTACACTTCACCTGGATTAGCATGGCAAGCTATGTTGAAAGAAACAAATTGTAAAATACAACTTCTTACTGATATAGATATGGTTATGATGTTAGAGTCAGGAGTTCGAGGGGGATTGACGCAAAGCGTTACACGACATTTCAAGGCGAACAACAAGTATCTGCCCGATTATGATGCATCAAAACCAACAACATTCCTGGGTTATTTTGATGCAAATAACTTATACGGATGGGCAATGTCGAATCCCCTTCCATATGATAATTTTAAATGGATAGATCCAGAATCGATTGGAAACATAATGGATATACCGAAGCATGGTGAAACTGGTTACATTTTTGATGTTAATTTTGAATATCCTGAACATCTTCATGATCAACATTATGATTTACCACTTCTTCCTAAGACTGAAATTTCCCCTACTGGAAGATGGTCAAAATTAATGATGACTTTAACCGACAAGTCTCGATATGTTGGACACTACTGGATGATACAACAAGCTTTAGACTTAGGATTGAGAATTACAAAAATTAATCGAGTACTACAATTTTCTCAATCTTGTTGGTTAAAACCTTACATCGACAACAACACAAGAAGAAGAGCCACCGCTACATCAAGTTTTCAAAAAGATTTTTTCAAATTAATGAATAACGCAATATTTGGCAAAACTTTGGAAAACAAAAGGAAACATAAGGATATCAAATTGGTAACTGATCCAGTAAAATTACAGAAATTGGTGCAACAACCAAACTTTGGTTCATCTATAATTATTAATGAAAATCTAGTTGTTATTTCCATGAACAAGAAGTCAGTTACAATGGATCGTCCTTTGTATCTTGGAATGTCAATCTTGGATATTTCAAAAACACATATGTACGAGTTTCATTATAAGAAGATGGTTAACTATTATGGAAGAGAGAACATTGGTATTGCATATATGGACACGGATGCACTAATTTACTGGATTAAAACAAATGACATGTATGAAGATCTACGCACCTTTATATATAAAGATGATTTCGACTTTTCCGATTATCCTAAGGATCATCCAAATTACGACTATGACAGAAATAAGAAAGTATTGGGAAAATTTAAAGATGAAACAAATGGTGTGCCGATGATGGAAATTGTAGCATTAATGTCCAAACTGTATTCATTTCAACTGTACATAAACGAGAGGAACGAACATCAAGTCACGAAGAAGGCCAAAGGAATAAAAACTTCTTTCCTGAAGAAGAACGTACAGTTTGAACATTATAAAAGATGTTTGTTTGAAAATGTTGAAACAACTGCAACGTTCAACACTATTAGAAGTTATAATCATCAACTATTTAGTGTCAAACAAACAAAGTGGGCATTAAGCTACAAAGATGACAAGCGCCATATTTTAGAAGATAAAATTAATACTTTACCATTCGGCCACTACTCTCTAAACCCTATCGACCAGTAAACCTATTCTTCGTCCTCTACCTTCTTCCTTTTTCCTTTCCGTAAAGAAGAGGGGACATGGCAAGCCCAATGCCATGTTCCCTCTTTTTTACACTAATATGAATTGGCCTTGACCTATATTCAAACTATATAAATGAGAATAAACTATTCTATGGATCAGTATTTTTACATGCGGTGTACAAGCAACATCTGAAGATGGAAAGTGTGAAGGACAAGATTGTAAATGAACTACATAAACCAGCAAGAAGAAGATTTCCAAGAAGAAGTACAATCATTAAAGGGATGAATGATCTTTATCAAGCTGATCTCATTGAAATGATACCGCACAGTAAATTAAACAAAGGATTTAAATATATTTTAACAATTATAGACTGTTTTACTAAAATAGCTGACGCTTTACCATTGAAGGATAAGACTGGTAAAAGTGTTACAAAAGCTATGGAAACCACAATACAAAGAAATAAATTTAAAATTAAACATCTACAGACCGATGATGGAAAAGAATATTTTAATAAAGACTTTAGAGCTTTGATGAAGAAATATCAAATAAATCATTATTCTACAAATTCTGAAGTTAAAGCTTCAATAATTGAAAGATTCAATAGAACATTGAAAGGTGCGATGTATAAACAATTTTCAAAACGAGGATCATATGTGTGGTATGACATATTACCACAACTTATAAAACAGTATAACAACAAATATCATCGTACCATTGGAATGAAACCTATCCAGGTAAACAGTGCTAATGCGAAAATTGTATTACAACGCATTAAAAATAATACAACACCGAAATTAGAAAAATTGCAACCAAAGAAGTTCAAGGTCAACGATAAAGTTCGTATAAGCAAATACAAAGGTGTATTTAGTAAAAGATATCTACCAAATTGGACTAATGAAGTATTTACAATTTATAAAGTGCAACCAACTATACCTGAAACCTATTTATTAAAGGATAACAAGGGTGAATTACTTCAAGGTGGATTCTACGGACACGAATTGTTGAAATCAACAGTTGGTGATGTATATCTTGTCGAGAAGATTTTACAAAGGAAAAAGGATATGGTTAAAGTCCGGTGGTTAGGGTTTGATAAAAGTGAAGACTCTTGGATTCCTTCAAAAGACTTAGTATAGTTGTTTAATAGCTCATTGTGTGTTTAACCTTTATACAAGATGGAGATTGTACAACAAAAAGATCGATTTAATATCAATAACATTGATGAATTGACAGTTGACAATGATAAGTTAAATCATGGAAAACATGGTGAATTACTACCAAATACGATAAGATGTCTAATAACTGGTCCTTCAAATTGTGGAAAAACTAATGTTGTTTTTAACCTTATAACTAATCCTAAAGGATTGCGTTTTAATAATATATACATTTTTTCAAAATCATTGCAACAACCAAAATATCAATTATTGGATAAAGTACTTGCAAGTGTACCTGAAGTGAATTTTTACAAGTTTAATGCCAGTGAAACAATTATGCAACCAAATGAAGCAAAACCATTTTCTATTTTTATATTTGACGATGTTTCTTGTGAAAATCATGACACAATAAGGAATTATTTTGCTATGGGAAGACATCATAATATTGATAGCATTTATATTGGTCAAACATACAGTAAAATTCCAAAACAACTTATAAGAGACAATGCAAATATGTTGATCATCTTCAAGCAAGATGAAACAAATTTAAAGCATATATATAATGATCATGTAAATGCGGATATGCCATTTGAAAAATTTAAAGAGATGTGTGGCAAAGCATGGAATGAGAAATATAGCTTTCTCGTTATTATGAAGGAAGAAGATATTAAAAATGGTAGATATCGTATAGGGTTGGATAAATTTGTATTTATGCGTTGAACTACCGATGCTACATCTAGTTACATGTTGAACTTCACAGTGTAAACATGGTGAATCAAGAAAAACTATTGAAAGAAATAAAATCACTGAGTGATTCTATTAGGATGAAGAATCGTGCATTGAGGATGGGTTTAAGTGAAAGAGAAGAATTTCTAGAGACTACATTTAAACCTATTACGGAACCTTTAAAACAGATATCAGAAACTATTGGTAAACCTCGTTATGAAGGAGATGTTTTACTACCAGTTTCTAAACAAGAAGTACAAGCATTAAAAAAAGAAGAAGATGATGATTCATATACAAGTGCTAGTGAGCAAGAAGAAACAAAAGAAGAAGAAGAACCAATTGTTGAAAAGGAAGAAGAACAGCCAATACCAGAAGCAGAACAATCTATTCCAAATTTAACTCAATTGAGTAGCGATATATTACAACATGGACCTCTTGGAAGAAAATATATAATGAAAATGCTACATGACATGAAATCAAACCCGAATTTGAGTAGATCACACGTATACGGAGCAAGAATTGATGGGAATGAATTGAAGATTGGCGATTCAAAGCTTGAAATAACACAAGACGATTACATCATTATTGGTGAGCATAGATATAAAGGAACAAAAGGATTATATGAATTAATTTTTAAAAACATACCACTAAGATATTCATCCAAAGATTTAAGTGTTTTTAAGGAGATTCTACAAAATACTAACGCTCATAAAAGAAACTACTCAAAGGATGCAATGATTAATCGTTCACGTGCAACAAAATATAACATCGTTATAAAAAAGTTGTTTCCTCCACGAAAATTGCCAACATTACGTACTGCACCAGCGGTGAGACAACCACTGAAAAGAAAATCTTTATCACTTATGGATTTATCACTTCTTGAACAACATGGTAAAAAGAGTAAAGGAGATACTTCAACATCTGGTAAAGGATTGATGAAAAATCTATACAATACGAATGTGATTTACTACAATGATATCAATAAATTGGTTGATAGAATGAGACTATTGCATGAAGCCATGGAAGCCGGTCATACAGGTTTGAATAATGAATGGGTGGCTCTAGTTGATGAACTTAGGAATCGCGGTATAGTCGTATAATTGTCCGTGGATATAAAAGAGGTGCAAGCATAAGACGTATCAGTTCTAACATGAGCGTCGACAAGTTCGGACGGTACTCCGCTTTAGGAGTGCAAGTTGGAGAAGACAGAAAAAGAAGTGGATTACCGCAAACACCTGAAGGTGACTATAGCATAAGTAATAAACGTTTAAAACTAGTTAAAGATCCAGAAGAAGATACTGATGGAGCAAATTTGAAGACAGTAAAAGAAGCTACTTCAACATCATTAAAATTACATAAGAATACTTATGATGTTGAATCACATAGATTAATTAATGTTGGTAAACCAACTGAAGGTTCTGATGCAATTACTAAAGAGTACTTATCATCTGAACTTTCAAATACTTTAAAATTGCAATGGGGTAACAACTTAAAAGATGGACAAACATATGATGCTGGAAATTATAGAATAACCAACGTGGGAAATCCCAAAAATGATAAAGATTCAGTTAATAAAGAATATTTACATTCTATAATACCGGAAAAAACTGAACATGGATATTCTTTTTATAAATTTATTATAAATGACATTGGATACCCAAAGGAAGACGGTGATGCTGTAAACCTAAAATACATCAAGGACAACTGTATTTTACAAGATGTTAATGAAATCGATTGTCATGGTAAAACATTGACAAATGTAAAGTTTGGTTCTCAACCAAAAGATGCTGTTACTATAGAACAATTATCTAAAGAATTAAAAAAGGAAACATCCAATTTTGTAAAACATGAAGATGCCGTGTTAAAGCGGGGAGATAAATTTATACATGGAAATGAAAAGTTTAATTTAATGCAAGGAAATAATGATGAATGGGATGCAGGACGTAAAACAATAACAAATGGAAGATTTGGTATAAAAGATACAGATGTACCTCTAATGGTGCAAACATTAATTGCTACTGGTGGTACATTAGGTACATACAATGGTCGTAATAGAAGAATAAAAGATATTTATCCTGGTTACGAAGCAAATGATTGTGTTACAATGAAACAAACAATAACTTGGGATAAACACTTTGGGACCAAATATGATGCAAAGATGAAGAAAATAATTAATATTTTACCAGGCGAAGATTCAAATGATGCTGCTACTATTGGACAAGTCATAAAAACATCAAAAAGTGATTCAACAGCTTACACATGTAATGATAAACGTATTATGCAATTACATGATCCTCAACATCCAAAAGATGCTGTAAATTTAGATTGTTTAATAAGAATAGTGGGCAATTTACTTATTGATACCCATAATCATATAGCTAGTACAACGAATCATGTGATGATTCAACCCGATGAACGAGAAGCTTGGATTAAAAATAGAATTATAAATCAGTATATAATTAATTTGAATAACTAAGTGTTTAAATATAAAAAATTATACATAACTTATTCATTTATGTAATGTATCTTGTGGAGTAAACACACCAGTTTATATAAGACTACATAATGAAGGCCGTATCACTCAGTCATCATCAAGACAGCAACAAGAGAGGACGTGGTATAACTTCAACTGCGTTATCCCTGCTTAGACGGATACCTATTGGTGCTGTTGTAAATCGAGCAATAGACGCTTTACCATACGAATTACATCTGCCCGGAGGTTATCAATATTGTGGACCTGGAACTAAGTTGGCAAAACGTTTAGCAAGAGGAGATCCTGGAATTAATAAATTAGATCAAGCTTGCAAAGAACACGATATAGCATATTCAAAGTATAAAGATTCAACAAATAGATCAATAGCAGATAAAATTCTAGCGGAAAAAGCTTGGCAAAGAGTAAAATCAAGTGACGCAAATATTGCAGAAAAAGCAGCAGCTTGGGCAGTAACTACAGCCATGAAGACAAAAGCAAAGTTAGGTGGTGGAAGACGTCGCAGAGGAAGACCTGCAAAGAGAGGCGCTCCCAAAAGAGGTGGAAACATTAAAAAAGGACGTCGTAGAACTCATAAGGCAAGTGTAAAGAAGACTTCTGTTTGGCAAATGGTAAAAAACGGAGCAGGTTTATACCTAAGACCATACCGTGTGTACTAAATAAGAAGAATCAATTGATAATTCCAAATAAAGCCTTAACAAATCATCAGTTAAATGATTATGTAAAATGTTTGAAAATACCATTCTTTCGAGGAGTTTTTATGAAAGATGCATTACCAACTAAAATATGGAAAAATGAAACTGGAATAGTAAATTTGGATTCCACCTATGGTCCAGGCACTCATTGGGTATGCTATAAAAAACTCGGACAAACCATTTACTACTTTGACAGTTTTGGCAGTCTACCACCGCCAAAAGAACTGCAACATTATTTTCGAAACTCCAAAAACATTTTTTACAATTACAAAAGAGAACAACCTAACAATACTGAAATATGTGGGCATTTATGTTTGGAGTTTCTAGCGAAGAGTGTCAGTCAGCTTTAAGATGTCATCGTATACAGTGTCACTGAGTGGAAATTCATCCACATTGAAAAGTACGCTGTTCCCAGCATTGCGTCTATCCAAGGAAAGATTATGGGAAGCGGCATTACTTGATTTGACTACCTACAATTCAATTCCTAATGTTACAGAAGGAAAAAACAATTTACTACATTATTATGAAACTAAGGATGCTGCAGGAAAATACTCAGAATTGAAAATAATTACATTTCCTACTGGAGCTTATGAAATTGATGATATAAACCAATTATTACAGAAACAACTCGGAGAAGACAATATCACCGTTAAAGGAAACAATAATACTTTAAAAGCAGAAATAACTTCAAAATATTATATTGATGTCAGCTTGGAACAGTCGATTGGCAGTTTACTTGGATTTACAGATACAAAAAAAAAATCTTAACTCCTGGAACTACTCATTCAGGTGATTCAACTGTAACAATATTGAAAGTAAATAGTATTGATGTCACGTGCAACATTATACACGGATCGTATAGAGATGGAGTTAATCAACATATTTTACATACATTTTATCCAACAGTGGCTCCCGGTTTTAAAATTGTTGAGAAGCCACAAAACTTGATATACCTACCGTTAAACACCAGTTTCATTTCAGACATCGTACTGAACATATTGGATCAAGACGGTCATAGTGTTGACTTTAGAGGAGAAACAATTACTATACGGATACACATCAGAGCAGCAACATAAAAGTCAACATGGGATTATCATTTAAACCGCAACGGAAGAGTCGGGAGCTCAGTAGCTCCTCGACATTGGAAGAGTTAACATCGGAAAACATTCGTTTTCTACAGAAGATTGGATTGAAACTTAACAGCGATGGATATCCTGGATATATCTCAAGGACCAACGTTCGACGAAACACTATGGGAGAAGGAATATCACACGCACAACCCCTACACTTCATCAAAATTAAACAATAACGATGAAATAAGGATCCCCATTCAACAACAAGATATTTACACTTTACCGTGTGAAAGTTACTTGTACATCGAAGGACGGGTATTAAAATTGGATGGAAAAACTGCTTCAACAGTTCCTTTTATAAATAACCCGATGGCATATCTTTTTGATGAAATAAGATATGAAATATCAGGGGTGACGGTTGATTCAACAAAAAAGGTTGGTTTAACAACGACATTGAAAGGATTAACATCATTAACACCGCATGAGAAGAATTCAATAGTCACTGCCGGATGGGTTGCCCCCGATAAAGACACTATAACACCAGCTTCCAATGGTCACTTTGATTTTCATGTACCTTTACGATTGCTTTTGGGATTCGCTGAAGATTACAAACGGGTAATAATAAATGTCAAACAAGAATTAGTATTACTCAGATCTTCAACTAATAAGGACTTAATACTTGCAGACCCTGCAACTACGGAAGATAAACTGGAATGGCAACTACAGTTGGATAAAGTTGTTTGGAGAGTACCTCATGTAAGATTGGCCGATGAACATAGAATCCTATTATTGAGAAAGTTAAAATCTGACCGTGATATTGTGATGCCATTCCGAAGTTGGGAATTTCATGAATACCCTACACTACCTCAGACAGAAAGACAAACATGGACCGTCAAGACATCAACTTACTTGGAACGAGCAAGGTACATAATACTCGGTTTTCAAACTAAGCGAAAAGATGTTATCACTGCAAATGCTGGTCAATTTGATCACTGTAAAATAAAGAATTGTAAAGTTTTCCTAAACTCTCAATTCTTTCCCTATGACAATTTGAATGTCATGTTCAGCAATAAACGTTTTTCCATTTTATACGATATGTATGCAAGATTTCAATCATCATATTATGGAAAGACTAATACACCACTATTATCACCTGACCAGTATTATTCCAAGGCTCCAATAATTGTAATCGATTGTTCAAAACAAAATGAATCGGTAAAATCATCAAGTGTGGATATAAAAATTGAAATGGAATTTGAAGAACCAGTAGCGGATGGAACTTCGGCATACTGTCTAATTCTACATGATAAAATAGTTACTTACACACCGCTGACCGGAATTGTGAAGAATGTACTTTAAGAAGAATTGTACAACAACTGCAAATTTTTGAGGTTAGAATTTCATTTGTGAAAGACAAGTTGAAAACAAACAATTATGTAATTGTATAAATTTCAAGGATTTACGAAAAATATAAAAGCGAGAAAATAATTAGTAGAAACTTCATTCTATCTTCAACCGTCGTATGGGAAACATCATTCGCAAGATGAATTCTACTAACGGAGAAGAAAATACACCTCTAATGGATGATAATAGTTCAGATATAGAAAAACAAGTTGAACGAGAAATGGACGAATTCCTAAAATTCAACAAACATAAGAAGAGAGAAGAAGAAAAAGCTGAAAAAGAAGTAAAAAGGAAGAAGGTTGAAGTTAACATTACAACCAATATTTTAACAGAAGTATTTCTTCGGATTATCTACCCAATTTCTTCATGCATGACAAAAAGTATATCAGTTGGAATTTTAAAATCAATGGATTATTCACCAATTGTTATTTTAAATCATGGAAACAAAATGGTTACTTTCAGTGAAACTACTTGGGAATCTCTCATGAAACATTTACATCTTTTGGAGTGCTATTTAAGTAACAACACATTTGGAAGAAGAACAAGATTAAGTTTATTGGAATCAAATATTGAAGTTGATATAGTAAAACATCGTGGAGGACAAATTGTTCGCTTCAGAGATTTAACTACACATAATGTTAAATTATATTTCACTAAAGAAGAATTTTACACTTTAAGTTGTACTACCGGTCCCGTCACCAGATATTTGAAACAACTAATATTTTCAAGTGCAATAATTAAAGACTATCTAATTGATACATTGGACAAAAAACCATTTGTTCCAATTTTATACGGTCCCGTGGATACTTCAATCTTTAATAGAATACCTCAAGAAGTTGAAATGTGGAGACAATTAAACAACTATCACACCAATTTTAATATTGATGAAGTGGCACAAGAAGTGAAAGAAGAAGAACAATCCTGTCTGTTATAAACATCGGCTCATTCAATTTTTAAGTCAGTTGTTAATAAGACTTCATCATGAATAAACGGGTTTCGTTTTCTAATGCGCCACATATAATGGAAGTTAAAAGAGGTATAATTGAATTTCAAGCTTTCCGAGGAAATGATGGTAATTTTATTATTAAAGAATTAGTAATCTTGGACATGAACACATCAGTAGTTTATCATTATTTGTTCAAACCTCCAGTACCATTTAATAGACTAACAACTAAAGCGAAAGTTACAAACAAATGGTTGAACAAACATTTTCACAACTTAAGATGGGATGAAGGTTTCATTAATTATAACATGATGCCGCACATTATGAATCATTATTGCAAAGAGTTTAAAATTATCTACACAAGGGGATTGGAAAAAGCAAATTGGATACAATCATTTACAAGCAACGAAGTGATTAATGCAATAATTGATAAAGATTTCCAATGCTACTTCAACGAACTTTGTATTTCATCAAAAAGTTTTAAACATCGAAGGTCGCAGTGCGCTTTAAAGAATGCCTACCGCTTGAATAATTTCCTTCAACAAACTGGTGGGGGTAGTGTCAGTGGTGGGGGTAGTGTCGATTATAAAAGTGAGAGCGCTACCATGACACAGCATGAGTATTACTCAAACCTCCGAAGAGACAACATCTCCGACGGACATTCTTATTAACAAGAAGATTAACAACAACATCAATATGGCATCACAGAACTTACTTCAAAGTTTAGTTGATCAGTTCAACGCTCATTCTAAATCATCAATTCTACCTACAAAGAAATGTTCTGAACTAAAAGAAGAAAAACACTACATCATTCATACTATTAAGAAAATGGAAACTTCAGTAGGTGATGCTATAAATTGCACTTTGAGCGAGGCACCTTATACAATTGGTGATGAAGCAAAATTTCAGATCTTCTTACCAAAGCGCTTCATACAACTACTTCAAAATGAAGATCTTCGTATAATTCAACCCGGCGCACTCTATTTGGTATCACATGGACCCAGTGGAAACAACTCTACTGAACTTACAATTCATGTAACACCTACTACTGATTATTTTGTACATAACATTGTAAATATTTCTTTGTATTTGTTTTTTCAATAAATATGATATAAAACAAAAAAAAAATAAAAATAAAAAAAGCAACATATTGTAATGTCTTTGTACATTACAATATGTTGCTTTTTTTAAAAATTCCACAGGATGACCTTGACCCAATTTTGTATAATTATAAAAGGGGAAATGTACTTGCAAAATTCATCAGTCTACTGCTACCTTTCATACCGTACACATCTCGCTCTTAATCCCTGAATATAAAACTGCAACATGTCCCTAAAGGTCAAGTGTGCATCTTACGATACTAACACCATAACAACTTTTGAACAACTCGAAGATTTAACCAACGAAATGCGAGTTTTACTTACCGGTGGTTATCACTTAACTGTTGATGTTAGTGCTACTAATACAAGAATGTTCACTAAAACAAAATATTGCGATGATGAAATATTTATTTCTACACAACCTACAACTTCTTCATCGCCAACTGGTCAACATAACATCAAGTTCCAAAAGTATTACCAATGTTGAATAACTTTTGACAGACAAAACTACAACTAAAGAATCACGTGATCAATGTGAGTTAATAAAAAGGATGTAATACTTGTATAAATAATCATTCGCTTCTTAGCTCTCACCACGACAAGACCTATTTAAGAAAATGTTGTACAGAATGATGATTCAACTTGATGGAAAAATCTATGGAAAAGATTACAACACTGTTGAACAAATGACTAAAGATATAGATGTATTAGCTAAAGAAGGATACCAAGCTAAATTAATTTTAAAATTCCCTGAAGTACATCCACTATCAATAGAAGAACTAGTTGCTATGGCTAAAGCTGAGAGAGATAAAAAGTCTGAAGAAAACAAAGAGAAACAAACTTCCTAAATTTTAATAATCCTTACACTTGTAAGGTATAATTTTTTAAAACTCCATTTGGATGACCTTGAAATTACCCCCACCACTTTTCACAGTACATTAAACTCACTATTCAACACTATACACTCTTATTCTTTCACTGGACTCCGCAGCGTCAACATGGAAGAGCAAAAATACAAGTACAAACCTCGTTACTGTTGTGAACAACAGTGTACAGATTTAGGACCAATGATGGTGGATGGGTTAGCTTGTACTAAATGTGAATTCTTCGGATCTTGTTATTGCAAATGCAAAACAAAACAACTACCAGCACCGGAATTGCGAACTTTCAAATTTTACAAATCAAGATATTTTCATACATGTTGTCCTCAAAGATGTTTCAAATTTCACCCTCTAGATCTTGCTCATTGTCAACGCACCAATTCTCATCAAGATGATTTTTGTACACATATGATAAAAAGATGTAAATACAGGTCAGATTGGTATTCCGATCCTGTAGAACCATCAAATGTGTAATTTCAGTTTTACACTCTTTTTTAAAACTTCATTTGGATGACCTTGAGATTTCCCCCACCACTAGTTCTAATTTTTATATAATATTAAATCATTCCACTTCCAACACTCTAACTAACAACATGGAAAACAAATTTATCAAATTTGAACATATAATAACTGACAGGGAGGAGATGGAAGAATTGTTTCAAAACTTACTTTCTGTCATTGACGAATATCCTATAAGATGGTTCAGAATTGTAGTTCAATATTTAAATCCTGGTGAATTGTTTTCTTCATCAAGTGAAGAAGATGAAACAACTACTTCGGTTCAAATAATTGAATTAAAAGATGGAGAAGAAGAACTAAACGTTTTATTCAATCATAAGCTCAAGGTTCCCTATATAAAAGCCCCCTCCCTAGACAGCCCCCCTCCCTAGACGCGTGCTCAAGGTCACCATTATATAAGCCCCCTCCCTATGCACCGATCCTCATTCCATCACCGACTCTCCAATAATGAACAACTCTCCATTGGCCCGAATGAATTCTAGTTTTGAAATAAATTCTAAAGAAGAGTTACAAGACATTTTTAATATTTTACAAGAACTTGTAGATAATTTTACAACCATCAAAATAAATTTGGAAATAACATACGATTGTCCTATTTGTGATAAGATTGAAAGTTCGGACGAAGACAGTTTACTAAATCTAACTCCTGCACCATCTGACACTACTGATGGTAATAATGAACAGCAAAATATTTCCCCCACCACTTCTTTGTAATTCTTCGTTCCCCCCCACCACTTCTTTATTTAACTAACATTTCTCGCTTTCACTTCTCATTCCGTCTTCAACTTTTGAACTATCCACATCACTTGTTTTAAAATTTCAAACACTACAAAATCATGATGGATATGATGGATGAAGTTCCCTTCATAACTAGAATGGAAGAGGATAAATTGAAATTGGAAATTAAACGATTGGAAATAGAACGGGAAAACCAACTCGAAATGTTACGTTTGTTCAAGCTTTTCAAATACATCATCTGGGGACTCTGCGTTTACCTTCTCATCGTCGTTGGTGTTTGCATTTACAACTCTGTAGTTCATCACAAAAGTTCAACTTGTTTAAACTCTGCTGTTGCACATTAATTATATGTTCACAAATAAAATTCAAAATTTACTTCAGCCTATCCCACTATCACCAACTAGTTCAACTTTGAACTATTTCTGGTAGTAGTTGGGTAGGCTTTTTTAAAACTTACTCTGAATGACCTTGACATACTTTCCAGGCTCCAGTTATAACTGTTGAATTTCAATTTTGAACTAACTCTTAATTCATGCCCAATTCTACTTCAAATTCAGGGCATATGCTCTCGCCATCTGCACCCTGCAGCTGCCCTGGCAGCTGACACCATCTGACCCCTGCAGCTGCCCTGGCAGCTGACGTCACTTCCGGTTTAGAAGTGGCTTTTTCCCACTACTGACGTGTGAAACACGACCATTTTTACTTTCTCCCCCTATACCATAGTATATGGAGAAAGTATTGTTTTCGTCAAAATTTTCGAATTTGAGTTGTTTGTGGATTTATCCATTTTGGTGCCCCCTGAGTCCAAAAAAGAGGTTTTCAGAGTGATGTCTGTGTGTGTGTGTGTCTGTGTGTCCGTGTGTCCGTGTGTCCGTGTGTCTGGATGTAAACAGAGCTAGAGAATGTCCCCATGGTCCGATTTTGGTGAAATTTGGTATGTAGCTCCAAACTCACAATAATTCCAGGCGTTTTTTTCATTTTTTTGAATTTTTGATTTTTAAGGGTTCTTTACCCCCCAAAACCCCCAAAAATTGTCAAAAATCAAAATTTCTCAAAAACGGCTCTAACGATTTTGATTAAAATTTTATGGTTTATTATGCTTAAAATGGTGAATAAAATGACACCACCCGCATCTCCGAGAAAATGCGCGTTCAAAAGTTATGAAGTAAAAAGTGTTTCAAAAATCAATTTTTTGGATTTTCAAAATAGCTGTTGTCTCGAAATAAATTTTACTTATCACCATTAAATCAAGTTCAAAAAACTAAATAATCCAGTATTTTAAATTATTGCTCTACGTAAAGTGGTTGCGGAGAAAATGCAATTTTTCGTTTAGCGGTAAACACAGTACGTTGTTAAAAGTCACAGACGCGCGTAGGGTCAAACGAGCGCTGCTCAGCTGGTAGCTATCCGACTGAGTCATCAAGACATCAATATTTGAAGCTTTTAACACCTTTTTTTATATTGTTGGGAGAAAGTATGTGTCAGTTAACTGATACCGTTTATTATATTTGAAGCTCTGAATCTCAGAGCTCATTATTGAATGTAAATTTGAAAGTCTTGACTTGTCCTTTCGATCCGCTCAATTACTTCTCGATTCGCTCACCTCGCACTCTCATGTTTCTTTATCGTTTATTTTTATAATAGTACCAGGGGGACCGAGCTTAAGCTCGGTAAAATTCCCTCAGGGGCAGTGGGCCTTCCACTGTACGGGTGTTTCTTGGCGACCCCGGGGTACCTGAGCCAAGCTGTGAGACCCTCCTCACAGTTCTTCCCGAGCTAAGGCCATTCTTCTCATCTTTCAGGTCTTAGCTCACCGTCTTTATTCTTTCCTGAGCTAACCTTGCTCACCTTCTTTTTTTTCGACCCCGAATCAAGGGTGTCTTTCCACCTTCTTTCGACCGGCGCATGCTGGGGGGTCCTGGGAGTGTCCCTGTTGTGTTGCAGGGACTGATGTGTGCCTCGCACTGCCGATGGTCTCCTCCAGTGTGTCGTCAGAAGCCAGCCGCTTCGGACCTTAGTCAGGGAGTGCGGCATGGATGCAGGGATCGGACTCTGCATTGCCACGGTGCGACCCCCAGCACGTCCGGCACCTTGTGTGTATCGGTGCTGGGCAAACGGAGGTTCGGGCCCCAGAGTCCTGGGGTAGGGGTGTCTTATCTCCTACGGGGGGTAGACCTCCGAGGGTGTACCCGCTCTCGGCCGATGAAGGGCCGCCCCTTGCCGCACGATGCGCTGGTGACATGAAAGCATGGATTTTATCAACCGAAACACGAAGAACGTAAAGGAGAATGAGCAAGCCGCTTTTAGGCGAAGCTCTATTGTGCAGAGGTCTCCGACCTTGAAGACTGGGTCGCCGACAGGGGGAATTAAAACCTCCCCCCCACCGGCACCGTTCAAGACGGTAAGTGACGCCGGATCGTCGTCCGAGCCTGAAAAGGAGAAAGTGGATGTCAATCTAGCGATGAAGGTGACCGAGGCAGAAACCTCAAAAGCCAGGCTCGATGGAATACCTCCCAGGAAGAGCCCTCTTCGTGCGGCATTCGAGCTGCAAATGCTTCGGCAGCAGCAGGACGACGCCCACGAGGAGGAAGACTCATGTCTGAGGAAGATGAAAGCTCTTTTGAAGGAGATGGCCAAGGCCCTCTTAATTCAAAAGAACGTAAACAAGGCCATAAAAGAGGGGATTCCGAAACTCGAAGATTCTCTAGACGAAATCGAGGAATGCCGGAAAATCAGGCTAAAGGCAGTGAAACAGGAGCGCGATGTCACGAACCGAGTCATCTCTGCTTCGCCTCAAGCTCATCTGGCTGAGTCCCAGACTCAAGCCAGAAAGCGAAAGAAGAGGCAGAGCGGTTCATCATCGGGAAGCCCTGAGCTCGGGGAGTTGGACTTGGCGCCGAGGCCGGTTTTTGTCACTGCATCATCGCAGACATCTCCTGTCCCGGCTGCTCATTCCATCCCGGGCGCTGTCGTTGTTCCAGCGGCTACTCCTGCAGAGGTTCCTGCTCCGGTGGCTAATCCTGCCTTGGCAGAAAACTCTGCCTCGACACCTTTGGGGGGCTGGAAGACGCGCCTGTCTAAGAAAGAAAGGAGGAGGCAGAAGCAAGCGGAGGCAGCTTCGAAAAGTGCGTCGAGGGTGGAGCGGACGCAAGTCTCAAACCCGGTTGGGGAGGCCTCTGGCAAGTCTGTCAGAAAGCCTAAACAACCCAGGCCTAAGAAGCCCAGGAAGGAGGCAATCTTGATTAAGCCCTTAGGGGGGGCGATCTTTTGCCGATGTTCTGGGTCAGATTAGATCGCAGGCCAAACCGGAAGAGACCGACACCGTTATCAAGTCTATTCGGCGAACCCAGAACGGGGATGTCCTCCTCGAACTGGGGAAGTCGAGTGACAAGATCGGTTTTGCCGCTTCCCTCAAGACTGCACTTGGGGACAAAGGCTCCATCAAGGCCCTAGAACCGAAGTGTTCGGTCGAGATTCGGGACCTTGATGCCCTCTCCACCGAAGACGAGGTGACCCGTGCGATCCAGGTGGCACTCCCGGAGATACCGGCTGATGGAGTGAGGGTATGGCTGACAAAGCCTAACCGAAGTCAACTCCGGATGGCTGTTGCTGAGATGGGCGAAAAGCACGCCAATAAGCTGCTTAGCCTTCAGCACCTCAGAGTCGGTTGGGTCAGTTGCAGGCTCAAACGGAGGGTGGTAGTTTCGAGATGCTTTCGTTGCCTCGGTTTCGGCCACTCCTCCCGAAACTGTAAAGGGCCCGACAGGAGTGCCAACTGCTTCCAGTGTGGAAGCCAGGGCCACAAACGCAAGGAATGTTCCTCGAGCCCCTCCTGCTTCCTCTGCAAGGATTCAGGCTCCAGTGCCCTCGGTCACTTACCCGGGTCTGGTCAGTGCGGTGCCTTCAGAACTGCACTTGAACAGGCAAAAGGCAGCGGCCGGTAATTCGCATCCTCCAGGCCAATCTTCATAGATCCTGGGGAGCTGATAACCTTCTAGATCAGCTCGCCCGAGAACTTGGTGCTGACGCGCTCCTTATCAGCGAACAGTATCGGGACAGAGACCCAAACACTTGGATCTCCGACAGCCTAGGTACTGCTGCACTTTGGGCGCGTAATACGCGGGATGTCTTGGTGCGGAGTCATGGTCGCGGCCGAGGATTTGCCTGGGTTAGGTGTAGGGACGTGACAATCTTCAGTTGCTACCTCACCCCCAACGAGGCCGTCCAGGACTTCCGCGACAAGATAGATAGCCTAGAGGAGTGCGTTCTTTGCACCACCGGGCATGTCGTCGTTGGTGGCGATTTCAACGCCAGGGCCGTCGAGTGGGGAATGCCCTCTACCAGCTCCCGGGGGAAATACATCCTGGATTTCATCGCCAGGGCCGGTCTTGTCGTCCTCAACCAGGGCGACACACCTACTTTTCGGCGCCCCGGGCAGAGAGGCACGATCCCTGACGTCACCTTTGCGTCTGAGTCGCTCCTTCCGAGGATCTCTGGCTGGAGGGTTGTGGAGGACTACACGGGTAGCGACCACCAATACATCGTGTTTGATCTGCATGATCAGGAAAATCGTCGAGTTTCCGCATCTCGGGAAGGGCCACGCCGGTGGAACACCAACAAACTGAACGTGGTTAAGTTCACCGAAGTCATCTCTCGGGGAGCGCAGGGGAATCCTGGTGAGGCTGGGGCCGAGGCACTAGTAACATCCACGATGGAACTGATCGTCTCGGCCTGCGACCAGTCTATGCCGCGAAGGAAACCCCGACGCGACAAACAACCCGTTTACTGGTGGACTGAAGAGATTGCGGAACTCAGAAGAACATGTTTAAGAACTAGACGAGCCGCCACTAGAGCGAGAATTCCCGCAGACAGAGTTCGTAAGTCGGAGGCCTATAAAGCTGCGAGAAAATCTCTCCGCCAGGCGATCAACAGGAGCAAGGCGAATAGCTGGAGGAGACTTCGTGACGACGTTGACTCCGACCCGTGGGGCCTGGGTTACAAACTTGTAACGCAGAAACTCGGCGCCCGCTCTCCACCTTCCATCATGGAGGGCGCCACCATGGGGAGGATCGTCGCTGCGTTGTTTCCTGAACATCCTCAGCGACCGCCGGTTGACTTCAGACGGGTAGAGGACGTTCCACTCTTCACTTTCGAGGAGCTGGAAACCTCCGTTCTCTCCCTGAAGAACAACAAGGCTCCTGGCCCGGACGGGATTCCCAGTGAGGCTTTAAAAAAAGTATTTTCAATCAACGCTGACTTGTTGTTGAGAATGTACAATGCCTGTTTGGTAGAAGGGGTGTTTCCGGCTCCCTGGAAAACAGCCAGGCTTGTACTGATCAGCAAGGGCAAAGGTGATCCCGAGCTGCCGTCGTCCCACAGGCCTCTCTGCATGTTGGACACGGCTGGGAAGCTGTTCGAGAAGCTGATCCGTTCCCGCCTGACTTCTGCCGTGGAAGCTGCCGGGGACTTATGCCCCCGTCAGTACGGCTTCAGAAAGGGACGGTCAACGATCGACGCTGTCACCGAAGTTCAGAGAGCTGTGGAGAGAGCCGAGAGCCACAACCATTTCTCCCGCCGAGTAGTGCTTCTTGTTACGCTTGATGTCAAGAATGCCTTCAACTCGGCAAGGTGGGTCGATATGTTGGATGCGCTTCGCAGCACCTTTCGTATTCCTGCATACCTGTTGCGGCTCATCGAGGATTATCTACGCTCTCGAAGCCTGATTTATGACACGAGGGACGGAACGCGGACGATGGAAGTCACTTCTGGTGCCGCACAAGGTTCAATACTCGGCCCGGATCTCTGGAAAGTTGCCTATGACAGCCTCCTGAGGTCCGAGATGCCTGAGGAAACCACTTTGGTTGGGTACGCCGATGACGTTGCAGCTCTCATTGCTGCACGCAACGTTGAGCTGGCCCAACTGAAGTTGAACCGAGTTATGCGGGTGGTCAACAACTGGATGTCAGATCACGGTCTCTCGCTTGCTCTCAGTAAGACGGAGATTGTGATCCTCACGAAGAAGAGGATCGACACCGTCGTCCCACTCCGAGTGGGAAGGGAGGTGGTCACATCAACTCGTGCCGCCAAATACCTCGGGGTTATGGTGGACACCAAGTTAAGCTGGAGGGATCAGATCTTTCGTACGGCGGACAAGGCCGCTAAGGTAGTCACTTACCTTAGTAGGCTGATGGCCAATGTCGGGGGTCCCCGATCCAGCAGAAGACGTCTGTTGATGTCCGCGGTCCAGTCCGTGCTCCTTTACGGGGCAGAGGTGTGGGCAGGCGCTCTAGATAAGGAGTGCTACAGGTTGCGACTCGCCCGGGTTCAGCGTCAAGCTGCGCTCCGGGTGTGTTCCGCCTACCGGACAGTGTCCGAGCCTGCCGTCCTGGTGGTCGCCGGAGTCATCCCGGTCAAGCTCTTGGCAGGGGAGAGGAAAGCGATTTACCAGAGACAAGGCGAGATCGGCAAGGACACGGCAAGAACAGAAGAGCGCTCCCGAACCTTCCAGCAGTGGCAACACAGCTGGGAGCACGACACCCGAGGACGATGGACTGCGCGACTCATCGAGCAGGTCCAACCATGGGTGGAAAGGCGGCATGGCGAGGTGGACTACTACCTCACGCAGTTCCTGACAGGTCACGGCTACTTCAAGTCGTACCTGAACCGGATGGGCAAGACCGGTTCACCGGATTGCATCTACTGCCCGGGCGTTCCCGATGACGCGGAACACACCTTCTTCCGCTGTTCGCGTTGGGAAAGGCCCCGCCTGGAGGCCACAAGAAAACTCGGTGTTTTTTCGGTGGACACGGTCTGCCAAAAGATTATGGAGGATGAGGGCAACTGGGATTGTTTGTCACAGTTCGTCCGGGGTATCCTCCTGGAAAAGAAAACCGATTTGGACCACGAAGTGGCCCAGATCCCTTGACCGAACAGCTGGATAAGGAGCGAGCCCCATGGGCGTAAGCCAAATTTAGGCCTAGCCTGACGTAATGTGATAAACAATTCCAGGTTAGAATCCTAAAGAGTAGAGGAGGTTTTTTAGTGGGTAAACCCGTTTTTTAGGGGAGTCCCACACTACAGGCTGGCCACCTGTGTGCGTAATGCATTTTCCCTGCCTCTCCCTCAAAAAAAAAAAAAAAAAAAAGCTCGGTAAAATTATTGCTTTCTTTCTCTCACAAAGCTCGTTCGCTCCGCTCACTCGCCAGGCCGAAGGATGTTGCACTTTGGTATAATTTTCCTTTAAAGATATATAACACATTGGTTTATATCTACAGTTATCATCTGATTTTTGTTCAATTAACAAACTCGTCTTAAGGATAACATGGGAACTTTGAAGGGCTCCAGCGCGAAAACCGGATTTTTCCCAGCTATGGGACCAACGCCAATCGATTTCTGGTGGCCAAAACTCCCATAATCAACCAAAAAATAAAAAATCCTTGGAGCGAAAAAAAGTTTGCTCGTACAAACGGAGCTTGTTTTAGAGTATAAGATAATTTCAGCTGTTGTTACTGTTAAACGATTTGTAAACATAAGTTTTAATAGTTAGTTTTGCTGTTTGGGAAATAAAATAGTTTTAATTTCATCGAGGTTTGTTATTCTGTATGTGTGTCTTTTACGTCATGATGAAAAGTACCGTTCATAACTTGTACCGAAAGTGATTTTCCTGTACTTGATCAAATTATTCCCGTCCTTAGCTTCGCGTCGGAAGGTGGAACTTTAGCGGGTACCGGGAAATGCCACATTCGGCACTACTTAAAATGAAATATACTATTTTCACTTACTATTAATACATCTGAGAATATTCGTGAATTTTTAGTTTGAAGTCAACCCAAATATATACCACGATCTCGCTTGAAACATCAAATCATTAGATTTAATTTATCTAACTCAGGTAATTTTAGCGTATACATTTTAATATGGCGCCTCTGGTTTGTCAACGAGTTCCTATTTAAACTGTTAAAATTTAAGAGGCTATTAATTTATACGTCGTAAGGTCTTATAGGTTAGAATATAGAATAGTCCAATGTTTTCAAACTCTAACGAATTACCAACGACAGTTTGCAAAAATTGTTATTTGATGTAGTGAATGTCATATTATGAATATGAAATATGATTTGAAATATCATATAAAATTACTACTGTAGTTAAATGCAATGTCATTTTGAAGATTAAGAAATGTAGATGTATGTAGCTTATAAACAGGTTGGTCCGTTGGTCGTACCACAGAGTAAGGAACCTTTAAAGATACCTTACTCTGTGGTCGTACTTATGATCGCATGGTGTGTGTCACGTGTTTAC
The DNA here is from genome assembly GCA_030545055.2 of Neoaliturus tenellus. Lineage (NCBI taxonomy): Eukaryota > Metazoa > Arthropoda > Insecta > Hemiptera > Cicadellidae > Neoaliturus > Neoaliturus tenellus. The sequence continues at coordinate 253,133,010 of CM061533.1, read as the reverse complement.
AATCTGTCTTACTTCCTTCGTGCTCCTTTCAATTCCTGTACAACCTCGTGTTGCCATCGTTATTTCAAATTGACAACATTGAGTACAGTTAGTTTGTATCATTAATTAATTTTTTATAATCTATTTTAAAAATTTTTTGTTTGAACTCTTTAAAGGACAATAATATATGAATTTATAGCTAGTAAATATATTTAGTTTTTAACCTGTTTAAAAAATAATCTTTCAATATTACCACGGTACTTACAAATTCTTCAGTTTTCGATATACTCCTAACTCCTAAGTAAAAAAATTGTCTCCCCATTTAGTATATTTTTTTGTGTAAGGAATAAAATTGTCTACAATTTGTATATAATAAATTTTATATTGAATAACACAAAATTTTTATCAATGGTATTTTTTTTTTGCAAAAAAATCCAAATTTTTATATCTATCTTAAAACAAACTTTTCAACTTCGAAATTCGAATTCTAATGTACATATTCTGAACAAAATGTAAGCTATGCCTATATATGTTAACTTTTAATAATACTGTTTTTCAACTTGTACTTCACGTTAATAAACATGTGTAATCATAACTGGTAAGTTTTTTAGTCACAATCTTCGTTATTATGAGCCTTATGTTTATTATTTCATTTTTAGATGATGGATTACGTTTGGGGCTTTGAAAAAATAAAATAAAAGTTTTTATAAAGAATGGGGGGGGGGGGGGTTTCGGGGAGCCCCACTCTGAAGGTTTGCACTGGGCCCCGCACAGGCTAAGGCCGGCTCTGATGTGAAGACGTGTTGGGCCGGTGGTTGGGAGAATATCGTCAATTTTTCTGGAGTTTACAAGTCAAGAGCTTTCAATGAAGTGTAGGGTTACAGGGTTTTTTACTTCTGGGAATGTTTAAACAACTTGTGTTACATCCGATGTTCACCATACAACTTTCGACTTTAAAGCGATTTAAGGAGAAAATTGTAACAGATATAGAAAACCTCAAATATATAAACTAAAGATAATTTAATTCCCCGCTAATGATTTCAATCAGACTACAGATCAGATACACCGTTGACGCCCTAGACTGCAAAAACTAAAGAAGGCACCGAACTTTGCAGCCGCCTTTGCAATTTTTTAAGGTCTCTAATTGTTAAACGGTTGAAGAGGGTGATTTATCGACCTGCAGTTTTCACGTAAAAAGCTTTTAATCAAGTATTTTGGTTGTAGGGGTTTTGACTCCTGGAAATGTTTAAACAACTTGTGTTACCTACATCCTACATTCAAAATCCCACATGGAAAATGTTTCTCTCATTGTACAGTATTCCCATCTGAATGTCTCTAATTTTTGCATGTAAACGACAGTAGGTATCTTAAAATCACCTTGAAGTGTTGTACTAAAACCTGCTGTTATACTATACAGGGCGAAACCCCTTTTCCTATATATTATTTGCATGTAATTAACCGTGCACGTATGAAAAGTAACTAGGGGGCCCGTGCAGCACAATGCGCTGCATTTATCAAGAGTTCCTGGTGATCAAACCTTGTTGTTCAATTGCTTCTATTCAGCTAGCTTTTAACATGTATTTGTTTATTTTACTATCAACAGCTGTTTTATTTTGCAATTAATTCAATACAAATTGTTCCCCATGTTAATATTATGGACAAAATACGAACTTTAAGGGCTTCCTGTGGGCTTCAAAATTAAAATATCAAAAATCTAAAACCATCTTATACTCTAAAACAAGCTCCGTTTGTCCGGGCAAAGTTTTTTTCGCTCCAAGGATTTTTTATTTTTTCATTGAATATGGAGGTTTTGGCCACCAGAAATCGATTGGCGTTGGTCCCATAGCTGGGAAAAATCCGGTTTTCGCGCTATAGCCCTTCAAAGTTCCCATGCTATCCTTATGGAGATTTTATTAATTGAACAAAAATCAGCTGATAACTGTAGATATAAACCAATGTGTTACATATTTAACCTGTAGTTTAAGAAAATTAATACCAAAGTGCAGCACCCGTTGACTTGGCGAGTGAGCGAAGCGAACGAGCTCGTCCTTAAAACGGAAGAGGGCGAGTGAGCGCAGCGAACGAGCTTTGTGTGAGAACGAAAACAATATTTTTACCGAGCTTAAGCTCAGTCCCCCCCTGGTACTATTGCAAAACTACGAACTGAGACGAATATTATGCCATCTCAAGCATTGAATTTCGTCCAGAAATAAGGGAAGAGTAGTGTTCACTAAAAACGGCTTCACGTTTTATATGTATACAGTAGAATAGGTAGATTTCAAACATAAATGTCGAAAAAGTTAGGAATATTATCAAAATGGAAGCCTAATAAATGAGTGTAAATGTCAATACCAAGATGTAAAATCAGTCAATAATCAACGGAGCAAATTAGATATTTTTACGGAAACGCTCAAGTGTTTTATGTCTGTTTACAAAGGCGTGTTTGCACGCGTGTCGCTCGTGTCACGTGGTCAGCTGCTGCCATGATGATCACGTGACGTCACGGCGGCACGCGTGTAGCTCGTGTCACGTGGTCAGCTGCTGCCATGATGATCACGTGACGTCACGGCGGCACGCGTGTCGCTCGTGTCACGTGGTCAGCTGCTGCCATGATGATCACGTGACGTCACGGCGGCACGCGTGTCGCTCGTGTCACGTGGTCAGCTGCTGCCATGATGATCACGTGACGTCGGATGTGACGTCACAGCGGCACGCGTGTCGCTCGTGTCACGTGGTCAGCTGCTGCCATGATGATCACGTGACGTCACGGCGGCACGCGTGTCGCTCGTGTCACGTGGTCAGCTGCTGCCATGATGATCACGTGACGTCACGGCGGCACGCGTGTCGCTCGTGTCACGTGGTCAGCTGCTGCCATGATGATCACGTGACGTCACGGCGGCACGCGTGTCGCTCGTGTCACGTGGTCAGCTGCTGCCATGATGATCACGTGACGTCACGGCGGCACGCGTGTCGCTCGTGTCACGTGGTCAGCTGCTGCCATGATGATCACGTGACGTCGGATGTGACGTCACGGCGGCACGCGTGTCGCTCGTGTCACGTGGTCAGCTGCTGCCATGATGATCACGTGACGTCACGGCGGCACGCGTGTCGCTCGTGTCACGTGGTCAGCTGCTGCCATGATGATCACGTGACGTCACGGCGGCACGCGTGTCGCTCGTGTCACGTGGTCAGCTGCTGCCATGATGATCACGTGACGTCATGGCGGCACGCGTGTCGCTCGTGTCACGTGGTCAGCTGCTGCCATGATGATCACGTGACGTCACGGCGGCACGCGTGTCGCTCGTGTCACGTGGTCAGCTGCTGCCATGATGATCACGTGACGTCACGGCGGCACGCGTGTCGCTCGTGTCACGTGGTCAGCTGCTGCCATGATGATCACGTGACGTCACGGCGGCACGCGTGTCGCTCGTGTCACGTGGTCAGCTGCTGCCATGATGATCACGTGACGTCGGATGTGACGTCACGGCGGCACGCGTGTCGCTCGTGTCACGTGGTCAGCTGCTGCCATGATGATCACGTGACGTCGGATGTGACGTCACGGCGGCACGCGTGTCGCTCGTGTCACGTGGTCAGCTGCTGCCATGATGATCACGTGACGCCGGATGTGACGTCACGGCGGCACGCGTGTCGCTCGTGTCACGTGGTCAGCTGCTGCCATGATGATCACGTGACGTCGGATGTGACGTCACGGCGCACGCGTGTCGCTCGTGTCGGTCCATCACCGCCAACGAGCCCGCCACCCCCGGGCAGGCGATGCCAATCTCCTCAGTGAAATTTTGGAAAGTATATGATCGGCCGCGGCCCCGGGGCCCCGTAAAACACGCGTCCGTAAAACGGGCCCCGAAACCGAGCCGAAATTACTGTGATCTGCCGGCCGGTAAACTGTTGTGTCTGTATTAAGGGCGGTTAGGCCCGTTTATTGAAATACCGGAGGTACAATCCGCCTGTAATGAACCCGTCCCCGACGAACGCCTTTGTTGGGGAAAACGGCGGGTGATCGTCGGCCAAATAAAGGAGTCCGCGTTGTTTTGTGGTAAACACGCACACTCTGACCATAATTGGTTCAAAAAGTGTTTCATGAGGGTAAGTACAAACTGCGAAGGTGACTGAATGCGTCTGGAGATTGTTGAAGAACAGCTTGCGACTGTCAAAACGTGCTATAAATAAATGACAACGGTTATAAACAAGTTTCAATTAGTTACAAACTGAAAAAATGTTGAAAATAAAACTGAACTATTTTAAGGACTGCTGCTTATGGTGAGTTTGAAAATTGAATTATTCGTCGATCAATTAAAAACAATTGAGAATAAATAGAACATTCTAATTCTGATTCAAAGTTTAGTATGTAAATCATATCCACTAAGGGCCGTTTTCTCCAAACAAGTTTAACTTAAAAGGCCTATTTTGCCAGACGCGTCTCGTGCGTCTGACGCTCCGCGATGATCGCTCCGCGTCAATCGCTGCCCTCTGCTTTACATTGTTTCAGGTTAGTCTATTTTGCCAGACGCGTCTATCGCGTCAGCCGCCAGCGTCTGTAACTGAGCCGCTAGCGTCTGACGCGGCCCTCTGCTCCTAGAGCAGACGGAGACGCAGTCGCTCGCGTCTATTGGTGGAAGATTGGGTATATTAAGTGAAGCCAACGTCAATTTTGGACACAATTCTCACTAGGAAAGCGATGCAAACCTTCGTCTAGATACTTTGAGAGGTAATTTGTTGATAACAGCATTTTAAAAAAGAACTCTTTCTAATAATTAATGTTTTTGAGGGTTTTTTGTTACTTTTCCCAATTGCAATTAGGTTTGATAATTACACTGTATCAAAACTATGTTCCGAAAGTGCTGTTATTTATTATTTTTTTCTAACTAAACTAAAAGGTTCAAAACCTTTTGATCCATGGGTTAAAATGTGCTTTCTTTTTATTATTAAAATGAAAGAAGGCTTAAATTTTGTGCATATATTATCCTTTTATCTACATGATTAAAACTTACCATGAAGTTAGAGCGAGAATTTTTTCTGCTGTTTTGGGATATGGGAGTTTTTTATTAAGGATGCCGTATACAACTAATTTTCGATTAAACTTTGCTTGTGTTGAACTGTGTAACATCAAGCCTGAAAAACTCAGAAAACTTGGACTCATCAGAACGTAGGTGATTTTCTATTAATATTTTATGTTAATATACTTCTTCAGATTTCTTTAAAAACATATAATGCTCTTATTTTCTGGGATCACACAGCATTTCTAAAATTAGCTACCTCCTCAGCTAATAAATACTTCATTTTTTAAAATACCGGTACTCATTTTACTAACAGCCATAACACCACTCCTTACGCCACATAGACAACCAGTGACAGATCTAATAATCGCAACGAATAGACGTGTCTGGGAAAATAGCCCCCAGCGATCGACGCTGAGCGATCGTCGCTCTAGCGATCATCACGGAGCGTCAGACGCACGAGACGCGTCTGGCAAAATAGGCCTAAACTTAGTTTAACTCGATGTTAATCATATAGACAATTTTTGTTTAAACTTCATTTTATTTTAAACTTGCTTTGAGAAACCGGCCCTAAGTTAAATTGATTTTTCTTTTAAATACACAAATGTAGCCCAAGCGTTAGCTTTTTGTAATAAGAAAAAAGTAGGTATTCTAGGGACTAATATATGTATCAACCTTCAAAAGATTCAAATGATGCCCTTATTACAGAGTGGTAGGTAGTAAATAAGGAAACATCATTATCAACGCTCATGGCTGGAAAAATGTTTATGAATCACCAATGTTGAGCCTAATTTTTTAGATAAAATCTGTAATATACATAAAACCAGTACGTCTATGACTCGATTGAGTCATTCGTCATTCTCTTATATAGTTTAAGCAGCTAGAGAGATTCCCACAGTAAAGACAAAAGTGTCAGTAGGAGGAAGCAGCCTACTTTAACTATAAACCAACTTCAATGAACTCATGAATAGCGAAGATTGAAACAATCACCCATTGAATCCTCCGCTCTTATTAGAATAGGATCTCGGCCACCGCCAATACTTGACGCCACGAGGGTGTCTGGGATATCTGACAACCGCTAGCCAATGATGGCCATCTAAACTGTAAAGTGGGATTCCGGTCGCTGGGTAAAGGGAGATAAAATATTTGACAATAATAAAAAATAAAAACGATAAAAATACCCCCGTCGCAGCGGACCTGCGTACTCAGCGAATTTCCAAAATGATTCAATGTTTTAACTTCCCCCATAAACACCATGGGAAATAGGTTGTAGGTTTGCTGCCTTGGGGGTATTGCAAGTAGATATAGGAAAATGCATCAAATTCTGATACTTTTTCATTTTCTCCATAAACCCCAAAGGGGTCTTGGGGTTGAGTAGGTAGGTTTACCGCCATATGAGTACTGTAAGTAAATATAAGTTAAACAGTACCTAGTGAATGTACATACCAAATTTGACCAAGTTATGTCAATAAATAAAGGAGATACAGGATTTTGTTAATTCCCCATAAGAATAACATGGAAAACCTATTTTCGGATTTTCCCCGTAACCCATTAAGCCATGTTAAAAACTCAAAATACTAAATTGTTTGTTTTTTTAAGCTCTTTCAAATGGGTTCAGTTAAAATTGTTAAATTTAGAAAAAAAATATATCAAAAAATGCCAAAAACCCATTTTTGACCCTTTTGAAACTCCATGGAAACCCCGTTCCCATTTCCCGATAATGCTGGTTCGCGAACTCATGAAAATAAACCTGGCCCTACCTTCATACACCTTCATACAAAATTTCATCAAAATCGGAGGTCCCTGTCAAACGTTATCAGTACCGTCAGTTAAGATGAACAAACGGTATTTTTGGCCTCTGGGGACCTCAAAATGAAAAAGTAACATGGTCCCGGGTTAGGTCTTACCATGGCTACTACCGTAATAGCGTATTCCCTATAGGGAAATTCGCTAAAAATATATTTTAAAAACTGAAAGCACACCGAACTGAGTGCTCGAAGGCTACTTTTAAATGCCTCGAAGCACTCAGGCGTTTCAATGGTGGTAACGTAATAGTTTCAATCGTGGTATACTTATTTAATACGCTAAGGGATTTTTTTGTGTAGGAAACTCCTCATAAATTTTCAACTTCTTGTATAACGCTTAAGTACAAATAGTTACGTGTTGTACAGCTTACAAAGTTTAGGCAGCGAGTGTTCAAATTAAACTGCATTTAATTCCCACCTGTCTCCGTAGCACTGAAGCGACGGCGTAGCTACGCCAATCACCAGTTCATGAATGAACGTAGGAGTGGCGTGCACGTGCGTGCGCGCGTGCGTGCGCGCGTGCGTGTGCGCGTGCGTGTGGGAGTGTCGCCAAACCAAACACTTGTCCCGCAGCTCACGCTCGACGCTAAAGCCCCAATTAGGCTCTGACCTTTGACCCCGGGCTCATCCCTGCCCACTCCGCCGCATAATCACCGTCTGATCACACCGGAATTCTTTATTAACACTTTAGCATATTGGGATAGCCGGGAAACGTATACTTAGCATTGTTCACAGTGTTTGCGCCAATATGGTTAGCCCTTGCTCTGTGGGCCGCTTTCGAATGTTTAGAACGCTTCCTTTCTATTATACAGATTTATTGCTCCCTGTTTAGGGCATAAGTGTCGTTTATGACGATTTCACTGTAATGCTAGGTTCTTCCATCATCCGGAACTGCCTACATCTTTCCCCTTGTTGAGTCTCGTTTGGGGAATAGAAATGGGTTCCTATTTTATTCACCATTGCTCAGGTAACTGTGTTAAAATTTAACTCTGGTAAACATATGTGATTTTACGTCTCTAACTTTTGCATCATTTTAGTACCAGGTTAACCGAGTCTTGCTCGTTGGTTTTAATTCGCTTTTGTTATAGTGTCCTGGTAATAAGCCTGAAGCTATTAAATTTCCACCAAAAACTAACTATACCTCACCACAGTTAACAGCTGTTCAAAAAGACTGCTTATGTTCCTTTTTTGTGTACCTTTCGTTGTTATTTCGTTATCAAAATAGCAACCCATACGTCCAATTATAAAAATTGCGATTTTTAAACTTAAATTTAGACCAAATTCAATTTTTTTGGGATTGAGGCTGTTTCTAAACTAATTTTTGGGCCAAAACACTCTTAAATGCAAAGTTTAAGCTAAATCTACCTGCTACATTTCGAGATCGTGGAACCACATCCCTTCAGCCATTGCTCGTACTATAGTATAGGATAATTTTTCATAACAAACGTTTCGAATATTCTCAAGTATTTTCAGGATTGGTCTTCGATTATGAAAGATGTGTTATATGAGAAAACCTACTCAACCATCTGAAACTTGACGGGGTGATGTTCGCCTATAAGAAACTAGTTTTTCGGTTGTTACTGTGTAAACTTACGTTTTCTAACTAGTTTGGCTTGAATTTATTAAATAAACAATATGAAGCCACAGGAGCGGGGTATTAAATATGGAACCATGAAGGATGTAAAAATACTTAAATAGAGAGGCTAAAATAAGAATAATAATTTTGAACATTTTTTACAGTTTCATAGAGTTTCTAATTCTTCTATTGATACACATAATTCGCTTAGTTAAATATTTCTAATTAGTATATATGATGATTTTGTTACCAAAGATATGTGATTACAACATAAAGCTTGTACTGATTACCCAACCTAGTTCCACTTGCATTGGAAAAGTCCACTGATCAGATCAAACAAAATATTTTGAATCCACGCCAATCAAAACTGGTGTTGTGGTAGATGCAGGCCAACTGTATTCGCATTAGTTAAAACCGACAGGCTCAATCAAATATGAAAATATTCTAGATTTATCTGCAGGGGAGGTAACACTAGTAGGACGACTGGACTAGTGTTGCAACTTAGTTTGACAAATCGCCACCAGATGGCACTGATGTATCTGTCCCGGTCCATCTTATACAGCATCATCCTTCATTGTGTGTTCCTTGAATTATTATTTTAGAACATCTCTGAAATCGATTGAAATAATATCAATCCATTGTATGTGATGAAAGATTAACGAACAGTTTCATTACTTAAAATGGGATAAATTAAGTATAACTATGATCTAATACTGTAGATTACATTCCTGGTGAATGTAATCGCCAAATAATTTTAGAATATTCATTTTACAATATACGAAGAAAAGTTCAAACTTTTCACTTGATATTTACGAGGGTAAACGCAGTCATACAGGATTTAACTTAATTGATAGGAGTAGGTTGTTTACATAACTCATAAAATTTACATGAAAACTATCTCGTTATACATAACATGTTTGCGAACATGTATGTTATTGTATATCTGTCATTGATAAAGATCCATAACACATTAATACTTTGTTTTGAAACTACCTATTCAAGGGTCTGATTTTAAGACAACTGCGGCAAACACAAAACAATCGTCAAGTTAAATGTTCATATTAGTGTAATCAACTACGTGTATATAGCATAAACAGTAGACCCAGGGAATTTGCCATTGATTTATTCTTTACTGATACGCTCAAACTTGACACTCTAATAGCACATGTACATACAAGTGACAAGTTGTCAACCATAATAAATAATATTTTTTACTAAATCACTATTTTGAGATGGGGACCTCACAAAGTGGGTATTTTAACCTGAATATGAAGGAGAAATGAGTGTAGGATGATTGTGGCGCGATCTTGTTGTCTTGTTACTGACTAAGGCTGACATTCTCCTAAGACAGGACTGTTAATTAATATCAATGGTATCGAGGGACCTACAGTTTAACGTGATATCCGAACCACAATTTTGACCTCATATATACGAATTGGTCTAATTATGAGTCTCTATGGATGAACAAGTTTCACCAGTGCGGACGTTAATCCTCACCAGGGAATATCGCATCCACAAGCCATCGCCTATAACCACAATTGGTAACCTCCAAGTAGCTGGATTACAGGACGTCGCCACCGTCCCTGTCATATACACTATATACACTAACGTGAAAAGACTTCTCTTACAGCGACGTGTCCCCAAACTTATTTACGGTGGTGCGATCTCCTTCAGCGTACATGAAGCATGAAGTAAAAGTGACATATGGTAGGTAAATCAGTATTACCACTCCTTTTATAACCGAGGATGAAACCTTTATACCTGGAGGTTGTGTTTATGTTGTGATAAATTGTTTTGCAACACTGAAAATCCAGCTGAATAATTACAACATCGATTTCCAACTCCTCTGGCGCGGCCTACAGGAACCTTCCAAACTTCGGTATCAATAAAAATTCATTGGATGAGTAGTCTATTAACTTTAGTGTATATAGTAAATGCTAATATACATGAAGAAACACGTTAGTGTAGATTTTATATGTCGTCTTTAAAATTTTCAAAAAGATATGTTTCCAAAGCGGCCGGACGATTCACTTATCTGAATACCAAGTATGTTGACCACAACAGGCGGTTGCACACCCACCTCTGAATAAGCCGCATCCGACAGTTACATCTGGAATTAAAGCCGAGGCCAAATGTACTCCGAGTCCAAATTGAAAATGCCACTCGGAGGGGAATATTTGATTCAGCTATAAAGCCCGGGGTTTAGCGTCGGGCGTTAAAGAAGACGTAAAGAAGGCATTGGGAGTGTGGGAGTGATGTGGCTCCAGATTATGTTAATGGTGTGTTAAAATGCATGAAGTCCGAGCCACCAAAGTCGCGGTTCCCACGTCACACGAAGGGTTGGCAGCGCGTATCACAGGACGACGCGAACATGAGGCTTTGGCTGTAGTAAAATATATGACGTCACTCTTCGTTCTGACTTTTAAACTAAAAAAACATAATTTAATGCGGAAGAATTGATTAAATATTTCAAATTAAGATACTACGGTCGATTTTATGATTATATGATAACAATTACACAGATAACATATTAAATATTCACCTTTTAATATTCATCGCAAAAAAATTCAGTTTTGACGTTATATGCTGTTTAATTATACAAGTTCATACTTGTATATCAGGATCATTCCACTCAACCGTTGTAAATTCTAACAATTATTGCATACCCTTTGCGAATGTTCATCATTGCGAAATGTTCAACCAAATCAAACTCTGGGTGAAAAGTCTAGAGATCTATGGGACAAAATGCATTTCTCACTCTCACTGATATTTGAGTCCCACAAGTAAGTGTAGAGAGGACCGCTGCTGTAAGCCCATATACATGTTACATTTTGAATATGCAAGCTATGTTAGGCCTACGTTAAATGCCCTTATGTTTAAAGCTCTTATCGTTGACTAAATATCTACAAATATGATAGACCTCATTGAAAAATGCATTGACCTTTTTATTAATCAATTTACGGTTGCGTGAATTCTCGCTTAGTGCAAGAAGTATAAGTGACATATAAATAAATCAGTAATGCCACTCTTCTCAACCCTGCATGAAACATGTTATAAAAGGAAGATTCTGCTTGTTTTTATACCGTGTTTGGCAGCACTGTAAATCCTGCTGAATAATAACAGCATCGATTGCAGCGCGTCTGATGGCGTAGTGTACAGGGAAATGTCAAAATTGGTATAAAAAATTTTATGATCATAATATTTATTGTGTATAGAAACTTGTATTTTCTAAACAGGAAATGATGCTTGATTTAAAATAAATTTTTATATCTTTTTGACCGAATAATTTAAATCTCATAGCTTAATTGGAAGTTATTATATACAAATTTAAACTCATTTGAAAAATTATGGGCGCATTACAACCATAAGAGTCATGGGCCAGTAGCCCATTGTTGCGCATTCGGCAATGTTAACCGTGCGGCTTTTAATGAAAAACATGATACTTTCCCCTGTTTCGGTCTCCGTTTTTCAACCGATTTTCCTTAAACTTGGTAATTGTTCATTAGTTATATTAGGACCCTCGTACCTCGAAATTTTGAAAATTTAACAAATATTACTCTCTGTGACGTTGCAAAGTAACTCGATTTTCCTTAGTAATATTTGTTAAATTTCCAAAATTTCGAGGTATGAGGAGCCTAATATAACTATCTAACTAAACACTTACCAATTTTAAAGAAAATCGATTGAAAAATGGGGTCCGAAACAGGGGAGTAAAATATCATGTTTTGCATTAAAAGCCGTATGGTTAACATTGCCGACTGCGCAACAACGGGCACAGGGGTGAAGATGACTCTCAAGGTGCGAAGTAACAATGGAAATATCAAAAGTGCGGCTGATCACCTTTCCTGTGACGCATCCATTGCGTCACCGATGCTGCCCACTTATTGAAATGTCCCCTCATCAGGGATGCAAGGATGATATGCGAGCGCAGGGTGGGTGGCGGTCTGTTGGCGGAATCGGGCATTACAAGCGCAACAATCAGCATCAGCATGCGGGCTAATGAAATGGCATCACAATGCGACCTATCGGAATACAATGCGTCTAGAAAGCTCAATGAAAACCGCAAACAGGCGCTGGTGATTTGTTAGGAATAAAGTGTTGCCCAAGTCCGAGCAGTCGGGGCCACGAGGTGGGGTATAGGTTACTGTACCGTACATCTATTGCTGCTATTGATGTAGGCCTAGTTCATCTTAGTCTGACATGATGAGTTGCAAACGTTAGTGTTCAAAAGTTCTGTAAAACGATATCGGTAAAGTTCTGTAAAATCATGTGAACTAAGAAATATAGGGTATTATCATTATGTACACTCACGTTATAGTGTACCGGGTGTCCTAGACCACCGTACACCCCTTTTAAAATCCACACAATAAATTTTTCACAATAACAAATTGTGCCATAAGGTAAACCGGTTGGCTGGTAAACAGGGTGTACTAGAAGTAACCTACCCAGTCCGGAAATCATTAATTTTAAATACGAACTACCACTTTTTATGGTATTTTTGGATTCTAGACACAGTTTAAAGACTACTTTACAATTTAATATGTATCCCTAATCCTAACAGTTTGGGAGGTAATCGGGGTAGAAATTCGTTCTCATGTGTTTTCCCATTTATTTTATTTTTTATAAGTAACTACACCACATTAAGGCTTACATTATTTAAAGCTTAGTATAAAAACAGTACTTCTTATAATGTACATTTTTGTGAACAGTGAATTAGGCTACAAAATATTTAAAACACCCATTGCAGCAGACCTAGTGTTATTCGGAAGCTGTTATATCTAATTTCCATTGTTTTATATGTACTTTGTACCTTCATCTTAAAAAGAACAAAAATTTTATAAATTATATAAATGCTGGATATTTTACGTAAGGTGTCTCAAATTAATTGCAGATCGAAGTTTGTCTTACAATCTTGAAATAAAACATTTTTTTCACTAAATCGATCCAGAGGAATAATTTTTAATATTTTACACATCATTTTTTTATTCTTCATTTATCTTTTTTTTTATCTGGGTGTAACAGGTTCGTACTTTTGAAATTTCTAATACAAACATATGTTGTATTTAATTTAAAAGTATATTCGATACAAACATTTTGGTAAGAAAATAATTTATTTATCCTTGCATTCGTTTCAAAATGAGGGTCATTTTTGTGGCTAAAATAAAAATTGAAGAAAGACCGTGTAAAGTTCACAAATAAATGCATATGAGGTTGTTGAAATTTACCTGTCTATTGGGTATTTGGGTTTATTTCTCACATGTGTGTACAGTATTTAATATACATCAATGTTGCATAGTTTGCAGTAAACTGCCTAAAATATTTAGTTTATGAAATGTTACCGATTCATTTTTACTTCATTCTGATTAAAGTGACTATTCAAAATGCCTAAAAATATATTTTTCTAAAAAAAAAAACAAAAAAAAAAAAAAAAAAAAAAAAAAACACACCATACTATTGCTCTGATATAGTGACAAATTTCAAGGAGTAAAACATTAACCAGTGACCAACAGTGAAATTATCGTCCAATTACCCTCCTTGCATTAACCGGGCACGGACCCCATACCAAAACCCAAACAAGTTCCGATGCCAATTTGTTATTTCCAGCATTACAAATAATATTCCGACGATCCGCATAATAATACAACAGAATTGTAATATAAGGTAATGATCCGAACTTCGTACATATTTATGAAAGCTATAAATCTCTAAAGCGGTTTATCCTTTGAAAGTCAATTCTGTTAACAGCGCTCGTGACATTTCAAAACGTGATTTCAATTTGCCGCATTGAAAAGTTGGACCGCTGCTCGTTGTCGCCGAACTCGCGGTCGAGGATGTGATATTCATGTAGAATGGGAATATACATACAATCGCAACTTGGCGACGGGTTTGCGGCAAATTCGTGATGGAATGTATCGGTAATTGTGGTCGTCCTCCAGTTGTAGAGAGGCCCGGTCCACTCCTCCCCCTCCCCCCCCCCCCCCACAAATCAACCATCTACCAGGAGTTCGGAAGCTTCATATGATCCCAGCAAAGTATCTGCAATCTGAGGTAAACCCCTAAAGTTGATTTAGTGCTGACCTTGTCAAGGTGAAAAGTTATATACTTTGAAAAAATTAGTGTAGTAAAAAGGTTGATTCAATTTTGGACGGATAGGCTATACATAGAAATTTGACAACAGCATAAACAATTTGTAATATTACGGGTATTTGACTATTATGGGTTTAAATTTTAAAAAATGCCTGTTTTTCGCACGGTCAACTGGCGTGCGAAAAGGAAAAGTTGTGAAAAGGTGTGAGAAAGGATACGCGGTGTGCTTAGGAGTTGGTATAACTGAAAATTTTTACATGTATACACTAAATCAAGAACAAAAACTATTCATTATCCTTTGTCCTCACAATAAAATTAATATACTTAATATCTATTCCATTGACTTTGTTGTTATATTAAAAAAAAACTAATAAAATAGCTTTATTAAACTAAATTTGAGCGCAGCAACGCACGCCGCGTATAACTGCTAGTACTCATTAGAAATGCTCGAACTGAGCATCGATCATTATACTCTATAAATTTCCAGGAAACATTTCAGGAAACCACTAACACGCCTGCGTAGTTTCCATGTTGTGGATTCAGTGATTCTGTGATAATACTTTGATTTTTAATGCACAGGGGGGCTGTAAAATATTCGTTTTTAACGTAACTCCAAAAGGTTAAATTGCATGCAGTTGTAATTTGAAGGAGGCGGCCGAGCGCAATAGGGGTAGCCAGCCATACAGTCTTGGATTTCTTTGTGATTGCAATTTGATGAACGTAAGTCAATTAAGGAATACATACCGACTAAACATAATAAAACTAACTTTTAAATCTCCTCTTTCTTTCCGATGACCAGCTATATTAATCCATAAACCATTACTGCATCATTATTATTAACAACCGCATGTGTATTATTATTAAATTGTCCATCTCTATAACATAACGTAAAAGCCGAGAACATTATCTATAGTAAATAATTGAAAGCTATAGAGGCAACCTGTAAATACGTCTTATTATTATTTTTTGATCCCGTTGTCATGAAAAAACTTGTCTCTTGTGTTGGTTTTTATTATAAACTAAAATAAATTCTTTTGGTGCATCTGAAAATCGTCGTATGTATAATTTAATAATAAATTTTATTCCTCAGACAATAATTAACATTGTATGGGAATTTACATTTTAAGAAGAATTTACATAAAGTCTTTCCATCTGTTTCACAATAAAAAAATTACAATTCCGGATTTTTCAACATGATTTTTCGTTAATTTATTTAATACTCTAAACTTTCTTCAAGTCTTTTCAATCATTTTTAAATTGCTTTTTCTTCTTTCTTTTTTCTTCTTTCTTCCTTATTCTTTCTTCTTTCTTCCTTCTTCTTTCTTCATTCTTTTTTCTTCATCTCTGCATTTAATAAAATTTTTTCGCCTATCCCTTATTATTGTTTGGTTTTTAATTATACTCTTCCTTCCTTGAACTTCCTCCTTTCTCTGACGTCTCTTTTTCATTTAGGGCATCTCACCGAGAACAAAACCGACAAGGACGAAAGAGTGTGTAACATTTATGATTTTATTATTAAATACAATTATGTAAATATTGATTATTTATGAATAAGTTTATTATTATTTTATTAGTTTGTAAATTATCCATAAATATTTATTTTTCAATAATAATTATAATAATTTTATTTTATTTGATTTTGCTTATTAATTAGGAAACAATCAGCATCACTACAGCCCGGATGCTTGGGATGCGTCATATTTCCCAATAAAATGTTGAGAAAGTAATTATTTATGAATTTTTAATCCATATGCATGATTTTGTGGCATAGTATTTATCTGTTACTCTTTAATTGAATATCTAACATTGCAGAGTTTATTAAAAGGTAAATCAATTTAGGCCGATAAGTTTATGTATATAATAAGTTTATGTGTATAATAATACGTGATGTATAATTTATCACATTTCTTTTGTTACTGCCGCAGGTTTGCTTAGGAAAGCTCACGAAATACGAGTTTAATAGCAGCCTCAGACTCATTCCTTATTCCAACACTGGTATAACCCCACACCTTTATTCACTGCATAGAGCTACCGACGATTGTCACATTAGAAAAAACTACTTACTTATTGGTCCTGAGAAAGATCAAACAACAAAGATCTGTAGTTTTTTTAAGTAAGAAATTAAATGTAGCTACCTTTGTTCATTGGACTACTAATTAAAGAGTGTAATTATCCTGACAAATGAATCAATGGTCTTTGTCAGTAATTAAACTACACCTCATTCATTCCATCACTCGCCCTTCAGTCCTATGCTCCATGCGCACGTGATTAGTCGGTATTTTAAATAAAGTATCAAAGCAACACAATTTAACTGAATTGTTCTTGAAACCAGGTTAAACTTCATTAACAAGACAGGGTAGGGACACCCAATCCTGATTTACACCTTCTGCCGCGCCGCCGCGCCGCAGTCGCTGCAGCAGTGCTTTGAGCCACCGACTTCCGCCATACAATCGTCCCTAATTACACCGTGTTGTAACCTACCGGCGATTTTTACTCCTTGGCGCTCCATCTTTACTACTCTATGATTGCAAACACGTTTTTCTCAATAGCTCGCCTAACGCCGCGTTAAACCGAGCTCGTAAACTACGGGAGGAATCCAGCCGAGGATTGCAACTTATCAACACCTACTTGTGAATACAAGTTAGTTTTGCTCCTATTGTAACGTGTTTCTGATTTATTGACACTGTTTTTAAGAAAGTTTTTCTCCGTGAATCAATGTATTAATTGTGTGTAATGGACATAAATGTTCATAATAATAATAAAATATTATTATTATTATTATTATTATTAATAAGTCGGGTTTCTTTTACAATCTGGTTAGGGAAATGCAATTACAGTAATAACTTTGGAGCCATTACTTGTTACAACTATTTTTCATTTGAATTTGCTACTTTCCACCTGTTAACAATTAATTAGTAGTTCATTTTTTATACCTTTTATTGCGGGACATGATTTTTACAAAGAATTCCTGCTATAGTTTTCTATTTAGGTATCACTAGTATACGTGTTGCTCAAAATCGAGAAATTTATTTAAATGCAGTACAAATGTTACTTTAGCTCTAAATCAATGATATCCGACCAATCCAATAATGTGAATATCTTCAATCGCCAGTAACTACACGTATTTACAGCTGATTATTAACAGATGTTTCAAATGCTTTATTCAGTACCAATGTTATTTAAATAGGAAATTTTGAGATTTTAATGGTGGATAGTGCCTTTATTTTTAGTCCAATTCTCATCAATTTTTGGCGAAAACAACTACAGACCAAGCCCTGTCCAACGACACAAAAAACTTGAAAATCGGTTGAAAATTGTAGGAGGAGTTCTCAAGACAAAAAAACCCTTAGCGTATTAAATAAGTATAGATTAGATAGAGCTCGGGTTTAAATTGTTTATAAATTAAGCTGATTTTTAATATCCATCAAAACTTACCTAAATTTCTCTAAAATTCGCCTTTAACATAATTCGCTATTAAAACTTTAATTAACATTTGTAAGGAAATTATATCAACTGTGACAGCTGCAAGAGAGTAAACGCAGTATAACAGCTAGAGCTGTTTCTAATTATCATACTAATGAGGTAATATTTAAGCCACTGTATAAATAACTGCATTAACAAAGAGCTTTAAACAGTAAAAAGTAGAGTTGTGAAATCAAACTTTTTATCAATATCCAAGCAATTAAACAATGTTAAATTAATCATTTCCCAAAATAGGATTTTTTTATTTGCTGCATTTATGTAGGTAGTTAATAAACACATAACAAGTTTTTAACAATATCATTTTAGCATTTTATTTCATGCTGAATGACTATTAAAACCATTAATAGTGAATTGTGAAAAATAGCTCAATCACATTTAAAGAAATTGTTTATAGAAAACATGAATAACATTAATCTTATATTTAATAAGAAATAGTAAATGCGGTGCTCTAAATCTAGCAATTTAATCTGGACTATCCCATGTAATTGCTAAAAATTTTACATTCAGTTTTAAATCAATAATACCCAACCTATCCAATATTGTGATTATCAGTATCTAATCACCAAAAATACACTTATTTACAGCTGTACATTAACAAGTGTTTAAAAACTAAACCCAAGCCCAGTGTTATCCTAATGGAAAAAATAATTTTAATAATGGATAGCGCCTTTATTTTAAGTACAATTCTCATCTTGTATTTCCTGAAACAACTGCAGATCAAGTCCTATCCAACGACGCAAAAAAAACCTGGAAATCGGTTGAAATTGTTGGAGGAGTTTTCTTAACAACAAAAACCCCTTAGCGTATTAAATAAGTATATATTTGCAATATTTACGAATTTTCATTATTTTATTTTGCATTTCCATTACAGCTTTGTAGTTTCTGTAAATACGGTTCTGGTTGGGTTATAGGCAAAAGAAACTACAGCACCAACATTCGATATTTTCCCATCAACAAACCAGCCCAAATAAGTAAACGAAGCAACATACCAATCATACATAAAGTCTTGCTAATTAAATAAATAAATCTCTAATTGACTTTTTACACAAATTTTGAAATGGACGTAGTTTTTCATAACAGAACAGTATGTGAAAGTACATGAGTAATTTGAGTAATTCTAATCAAAAACGTTCGGTGACTACATTTTAAATTTTCGTGCTATTAACAGCAGTTTACATCTCTGGAACCGAAAGTGTGCAATCGCGTTTTATAAACGATTCAAAGTTATCTCGGAAATCGATTAAGCACAAAAAACTATTTTGGTCTCCGTGATGTTTGATTTTTCCATCGTACTAAATAAAGTTATTTAAAAGGCGACTTTTTTATTCATGACATAATACATTTATTTATTCGTAAGCCTACATTATAATATAATATAATGTAGGCTTACGCATTAAATTAGTGGTTCTAAAATGTTTCGAAAAACAATCACATGTTTTATTTGAAATTTAAAACTCATTTTAGTATCATCCAATACTGTAAAACCAACAGAAATGTGAAAAATGTTAAATATTAGTACATTTGTTGTACGTAATAAGTTTGCAAAAACTTTTACAATTGTAAAATTGGGGTACAACCCAATTATAAAACTGAGGGAATGACACATAGTTTATTTTATTTGGCCTACCTCAAATGACATACCACTGAGGTTTTCAGTAGGCCAAATGGGATAGCCACTAACTACCTACTTCCTGGGAAAAGATCAAGTTTATGGTCTATTTTTATCTTCCGCCTTTGCAATAAGCACCAGTACTGGTATTACAAGTAAAACCAATAAGAGAAACATCATAATTGGCTGTTATAGTGCTGGCCTTTAATTCCAAAAATTGCCGGTTCGATCCCGAGAAAAGTTAGTAGCTTTTTAGGGTTCGATTTCGGAAGCAGTTGCCATTTATCATTGGGGTATTAGTCGAAGTTAGATAGATCAAGACTGGGGTTTGGACTATTCCCCGTTAAAACGTTAAAAAATGCCACTGGCGTAGAAACAAAAAATTGTTTAACAAAAATTGTATCTGCTGCTGAATAAGGTCTAGTACAGGTTTCACATTAAATATAGGTTCTAAACCAATGAGAGCTCGGCATTTTACGAAAGTAGTATTTTAATAGAATTCAATTATCGTAGCAATTTGCAATTTGCACATCAGCTGATGATTGTTCCATTGAGATTCATTCGATAGTTTCTTTCTAACCTCAAAATATTGTGATCATGTGAGAGAGGACGACGATTAGGACAAGCTACATCTGTGTGATACATATAAATTTTCGACATATTTATTACAGTGATTCACCAAACATAAGTTATTCATTGATAAATTTGTGTGCTCAAAGATTGAATTCTCGTGAAGATATTTTGAACAATCGTTGCTTATAGGCCTTCCATAATACAATCGTTGCATAAAATGCTAAGTTTTCAGTGTTTGTGAATTATTATAAATGTAAGTATTGCTCAATTGCATTGTGGAAATGATAAGATTGTCGAGAATTACTACAGTTTTATTTACTAGGCAGAGGACGCCTTAGTGAAACAAAAAGCATTTCAGCTCTGTTGCGCGGTGTGCGTCGCTTACTGACAAGGCGTTATCCGCACACACCTTCAACTTCGTTTTACATTAATTTGATAGGCCTACTTTTGATGAAACACCAACGCACTGTGTTGCGTCTTTAGTGAGCATTGTTGAGTACGAATGGAAGGGTGGGACTGATGGATCGGATGAGGTTTATATTTGCTTCTGATAAATATCAGCTGATTTAGTTTAAGGTTTTTTGGCGGTGAAAATCAGTTTGTAGACTTAATAATGGCTACAGAACATTCTGCATATACTAAAAATACACGTATGACATATTATTAAATTGTTCCATTATTTAAATGTTTTTTTTATAAATTTAGAAGAAAATTTGATTTTAAGATTTTATGACCATCAGGAATAATCACTTTGGTGAAAGGCATCTTCCTTTAGCACGATCTCCTTTGGCAGAGTGATAAGATATTTTATTTTAATAATTTCTAGTATTGTTTCGGGCTTGAGAGAGAAGAACAGTGATTTAAAGAAAAAAGACATAATATAAAGGGTGTCATAACGATAACACAACTTCCTCCTGGGAAATATCCGTCCTATTATGTAAATTAAGTGGACAGCCAATGAACTTAGATCATATAAGGTATAATAGACATTATCTTCTTATTTGTTGTGTTAGAAAAATGATTATTGAAATTGGTCCTGTTTGATTGTCTAACACTATAGACCAAAAATAAAATACTTTTGTGTTTTAAATTTTTTTAGCAAATTGCTTCAATAAATGGGTTTGATTCGGCATTTCATGCATTTGCGTACGGAACTGTATCCACCTTATTCAATCGTACACCTATTTCTCCCACCATGTGTTGACATTTCCATGATAATCCCAGGAAACCGAGGATCTGGTTGCACAATGGCGTCGGTTCGTGAAGAGAACCTGGCATTACATAGAACTCCAGAAGCTGTGACTCGCAGCCGCAAATGACTTGCACCCACACGATACATTTGATAATGACCAGACCTTAATTGATAAAGACCTTTATCGCGGCGATACGGCTGACCTTTACCCGTATTGCAACACCGGGGACTCCCCTGCATTCCACTCTTATTTATCTTCACCCGCGATTTATGAAGGAGGCCGACACGTTTAATGCTCCCAACTAGCTTTCAATTTATAACTGGCGTGGGTGCTCGATTTATACCTCGTCCGCGCTGTATCCACCGTCCTTCTCTTGTCAATACGGATAAATCATAGATAAGCTCTATTGTGCGTGTAATTACTTGTGAAGTGCCGGTTGCGGGTCGTGCCCGCAGGTTTGGCTTAAAAAAGGTAATACCGGAGACCTATAGGTGGAAGTCCTTCGTAGGCTTTAGCAGACCCAAGCTGAGGTGGAATTTAATCTATTTCCATCTCACAGTCTACATACCGATCAAGTTGTACCAATCAATACAAAGTTTGCTTCTTTGAAAACTGTAGGCCTAATCTAAATATTAAAGTAGAGGGGATTTAATATTGCTCATATTAATAAACCTCATATTAATAGCCTACTAATTTACAACCACCGTAACATTGAAAAGAAATAAACTTAATTGAGTGTACTAACCAAACTTTTCTCCATTAGCAATATTTTTAGGTTGTTTCCCATTATATATGCAAAATGTTGTTTATTTTTCATCGCATTTTCAATTATACTTCACTGCGTGTGTACTATTTTAGTCAGGTACTTCAGTTCAGGTACTTTAGTCATATACTCCATTTTTCTTTTATTACATCAGGTTAACCTCTTCTTAACTACTTCGACATCGATTTCAACACCAACATATGGTACCCCAATAAGCGAAACAAAATAAACCTTTTTTTTACTCATGTATCATACATATTCTTGCCGCCCATTGAAAACAATTGGAAACTCGACAGCTTTTCAAGACCCACTTGGCACGCTAAGATCTTTATGGGCTTTTACTATGTTGGTCAGACCCAACTGTGGTGTTCCGAGATGCTTAGCCTTACTTGATACGATAATTGCAGAGGATAATGTCTCTATTCCTCAGAGGCGGGTGGAAGGTGGAAGGGGGGGGTGTCGGCTACCTTGGTATACTGTAATACCTTGGTAATTGTGGTCGATTGTTCACACCACTGCCGTCTAGCGGCGGACTGTCGCATTGTTGAAGACAGAGACAAAGGTCAGGACTGACAGAGAGGCGGCCTACAACTCAAGAGCATCGCACGATAGTCACCGTCTTTGGTCTTGATATCTCTTTCTTGTGTAAATGAAGGATGATACATCTAATTCTCACAAAAAATTCTTAACTATATACCCATCAAATATAGCCACTATGCATGCACTGTTTGCAAAGGCAATTTTTCCCATTGTAAATTGTTTTTGGACAAATTGCTTTTTACATTGTTACAGTGTTATCCTTTAATCATTTTTGTATCAACTAAATTGAAGGAAAAGCCTCAGCGGATAACCGTATAAATAAACCAACGTGTTACATTTTAACTTATGGTTAATTAAGTTGAAACCAAAGTGCATCACTATTTGGCCTGGCGAGAGGGCGAAGCGAACGAGCCTCCTTCGGGGGCGCCGGAATTCTACCCCCAGGAAAAGTACCCCCATGAAAAAACGCTACGTCATTTTGACGTCACAGGTATGGGGGTAGTTTTCCGGCCGCGAACTTTTGAAGAGAATACATTATACTCTACTTCAATCATTGGTTACGCACTTTTATAATTTATTTCTACAATGAACAATTTAAGCAATGTTTTGTAAGTTTACTAGGGGTGGAAAACTACCCCCGGAATTCTACCCCCGGAATACTACCCCCAGCAAAACTACCCCCGGATTTCTACCCCCGGAATACTACCCCCAGGAAAACTACCCCCGGAATTCTACCCCCAGCAAAACTACCCCCAATGGACTAGACCGAGAATCCTACACCCGCGAAAGTACTTCCACGTACACAATTCCTTAAGTATTTAACAATTGTTATTTTATGTACGTGTTCTGATATTTAAAACATTTCTATTATAAAATAATAATATGTTAAATTTACATTAATACAAACTTGCCCTTTGGGTGATCTCGTTCTCTACCCTCACTCGTCGTCAAGTTCTATAATAGGCCTATGCTTTAGTTTTATATGCCAATCATCCCTTAATCCTTTACAGGCTTTTAACTGTGTGTTTTTGAAAATGATTTTTTTTAGTGAAAATGTAATTGTGGGTGATGGTGAGTTAATGTTATTGGTTTAATGTTATATTTTACAAAACAATATAATAAATTAATGGTATTATTATCTAAGGTATTTTATTATGAATTGTTTGGGAAAATGTGCATGCAGCAACTTATAAAAGAAAGCAGACATTTCTTTCAAAGTTCATTCATATTCAGGTGTTACATAATATTTTTATTAGACGACAATGTTAATGCTAGGCCCCCAGGTGCTGAAAATTATAAACCTATTATCAAAGTATATCATCGTACGGTAATGTATATATTTTATTTGATGTCAATAAAACCATACTGCTAAAAGCCTGTAAAGGATTGAGGAAAGATTGGTTATATAAAACTAAAGCATAGGCCTATTATAGAACTTGACGGCGAGTGAGGGTAGAGAACGAGATCACCCGAAGGGCAAGTTTGTATTAATATAAACTTTTTATTTTATAATAGAAATGTTTTAAATAGCATAACACGTATATAAAATTACAATTAATTGTTAAATTCCTAAGGAGTTGTGTACGTGGAGGTACTTTCGCGGGCGTAGGATTCCCGGTCTAGTCCATTGGGGGTAGTTTTGCTGGGGGTAGAATTCCGGGGGTAGTTTTCCGGGGGTAATATTCCGGGTCTAGTCCATTGGGGGTAGTTTTGCTGGGGGTAGTGTTCCGGGGGTAGAATTCCGGGGGTAGAAATCCGGCTGGTGTTTGGTTTGCTATAATGTTAATTTAGAGCAACCAAATTAAATAATAATGTATTTATAAAACTGGGGGTACTTTTCCGGCCGCGAACCAAAACTCCATGCCACTTTAAGCTCCGCCCCTCGTGACGTCAAAATGACGTAGCGTTTTTTCATGGGGGTACTTTTCCTGGGGGTAGAATTCCGCTACCCCCTCCTTCGTATACCTCCTGGCGAGAGAGCGAAGCGAACGAGCTCGTCATAAGTACGACAGAATGGAGCGAACTATTTCGTCTCAAGTTTTATTAGTTTACGAGCAAATGATTGGTGTACCAGTCTACAAAACAAAGATCTTAGCAAAATTCAAGCTGTTTTGCTGTCTTGGTACAATCTACAAGCCGCTTTTCCTTTACATATGATCAAACATCTCTAACCTATCGCCAGTAAATAAAGCCAGGATGGAGACTACTACATAGCTCGCCGGAGAAGACTTTATTTAACTTGTCAGACGTCTTCTTCAATCTTTGCCATCGCAAATCCCACTGACAATGTACCAAATTTCGAAAGATATGGCGATGTCGGAACCTCCCGCTGAAAGAGCCGTGTCGCTGCTGTGCGATATCGTAAAGTTGGTGGGTTATAAACCCATCTCCGAGAAACATCTGAATATGCGGACGGAGCGGGCGGTCCGGACGACGGGACGCGGCCGCCACGGCGAGTGGAACTTATGGGAGAGCTGATACTTTTCAATAACGCGTTATTTAAACAGTTATTTTATAATTTGATGAAAGGATCGAAGAGAAGGGAAATCCTCATACATAACTGTTAACAACCTCACTGTAGTGACAAATCCCGATTCCATTGACCGACAATTACTTTTGCAAGAAGCCTCAGATCGACTTCAAACTTTCACAGTAAATTGTAGGCGTAATTTGGAAGTTCAAGTCCTTTTCTGAAGTTTTTCTGTTCAATAATAAAGTAATGAGACGTAATTTAATTTTACCTAAGAAATACATTGTAGGCTGTAAATAATAGTGATTAAGGCTGTGTTAAACGGTGTTGGAGTTGATTTTTAAGACATAGAGTAAGTGTTCTGGAAAATATTTCTTGTTTAATTATTTCTTGCTTTGTTTAAATGGTGAGCATAAAAATGCCAATTCGCTGTGTACGTATTTCTGCTGCGAGGGGGATATTTTCCTTAAATTTAGTTTTACTCTCCGTTCATCCCCATACGCGCAGAATAAGCGTACTCCTAGTAGTAAAAGAATATACGTTACCAAGAAAACACTTTTCATTAGTCACTATCCAATAATAATTCTGGCTATAATAATTGTTTTATAGCTGTTTAGCCAAACTTGTTGTAGAGGAACGATTTATCGACTCAGTTAAGAAGAACATTAAGATGCGGTGTTGGTGGGTATGTAAGAATTTATTATTAAATGATGGCAACTGTTCTTGATAGTTTAAATTATAGTAATTGTTACTAGGTTACAACACACTAGTGTACTTGTTGCTCGATATCGAGCAATTTAGTTTGGGTGTTTTGTTTTTTTTAGCGAATTTCCCAAAGGGAATAAACTATTACCGTAGGTCTCATGGTAAGACCTAAGCCCGGGACCATGTTACTGTTTCGTTTTGAGGTTCCCAGAGACCAAAAATAATTGTCATTTATATATATATATATATATATATATATATATATATATATATATGTCCCTAGACACGATAACTCTCGTAAAAATGGTCCGATCGACACCAAATTTGTTAGAGATGTGTATTCCTACGTTTATTCGGATGAGTTCGTAAACCAGACATATCGACCTACTGGTAGGGGTAGTTTGGGGGGGGGGGGGGTTGTACCCCAAAAGTGGGGTTTTTTGCATTTTTTATATTTAATTTTAAAAAAATTTAAATTTTTATTTTGACCATTGGATTTAGTTAAAAAAAACACACAAGTATTTTGAAGCTTTGCTCTATCACCATTGGTTACCGAGACATTAAAAAGTCTAAAGACAGTAGGCCTACATTGTATTTTGGGTCTCCAATGTTAATCTTATGGAGAATTGGGATGTGTTAATATTTCACTTAAATAACCAATACTTTTGGATGAAACTTGGTATTCAGCTTCATTTGGTTAAGATTCATCTATTTATGGTGAAAAATCTTGGTTTTGTGCTTATCATGACAGCAAACCTGCATACTCTTTTCCCATGTTAATCATATGGAGAATAGGCAAACTCCTTTAGCAATTTACAAGATATTGATGAAACTTAGTACATGGCTTCATATGGTCGAAATAAACTTTTTTATGCTAAAAACCTTCTTTAAGTCTTCCCCATGGCAGCATACCTGCATACTCTTTCCCTATATTTATCATAAGGAGAATAGACATTTATTTCCCTATATATGAGCATGTGATGATATTTGGTTTAAAGGTTTATGTGGTCAAAATTAATATTACTAATTTGGAAATTCGCTGAGTACGCAGGTCTGCTGCGACGGGGGGGTATTTAATATCCTGACAGTATAGCCTACATACCACTGACTAGATATTTCCACTGATCTCCGCATGAGAGCAGCACTTACGGACACAGTGCAGCACAGACGTCTGAGCAGCACAGGACGGTCGCTTGTAATCCTTTAAACTATTTACTATCGTCATTAAATTACCATTTTTTATGTTATTCGCAATGAAAATATGCATGACTGATTTTTTAAATTATACTCAATTATATAAAATTAATTTCAGAGAGCTAAGTCACTATGATTTTTAAATTTGAAATGTAGAAAACGTTGGTTCTCAGACTTTTTTATATTACTTTAAACACATATATGAACTTGCTTTCCTTCAACGGCATGCTACGAGATCAGGAACGAAAGCGAACGAAAAGCCCATACGAGTAGCTCAAGCCCAACTACGAAAGCCCATAGTAAGTAGTGGGCTAATAATGCTCTAGAACTGACGGCCGAACAAATGCCGACAATTCTTCTCAGTTCCACCAGTTACAGACGGTGCGCTAAAATGCTGAGTGCAAAAAGGCTTATTTAATGCTCAAGATCATTCGCTCCGCTCACTCGGGGCCTACGGTAGGCCCCGGCTCACTCGCCTTTCCACTGTTTAATGTACCTAGACCTGATGGTGCGGCACTCTGGTGTATATTTGTTTAACACATGTTAAATCTATAACACGTTGATTGTAATTGTTTGGTCAACCACTGATTTCATAATTATTGTTACTAATATAATTATTTTGTTTTGAAATTCAATTGCAATTCTACAAATTGGTAAGTCGTTTTATTTTTACATTACAGTAGACCTACTTTATCTATCTAAACATTCATAACCCTCAGAACAAAGTACGATTTACATAAAAATGATAACTTATTTTAATTATAATACTATTTAATACTTCTACTATTTAATACATTTAAGGACTAGTGTACTTGTTCCTCGATCGAGCAATTTAGTTTGGGCGACTTTTGCTGCTTACGCCTTTTAATCAGTTCGTTAACCAGTGCATCGTCTTAGGTTAAAATCATAATCTCTTTGGCATGAACAGACGCGGATGTTCTCACTTGTTTAAATACTGTATTTAATAGTTACCACTGTTACTTTCTAAATCTCTTATATTTCCTCATCAGTGTTAATCAAATGGGAAAATTTAGAACTTTAAGGGCTTCTAGGACCTTTCCTTTTGGATAGATATTTACCAATTTACTTAAGAAACAACTTCTCTTTGAGTCCTATTCAATGACACTAAAACCATTAAAAATTTTTGAAAACTGCAGTAGGATTTCCTTTTACAAAAAATCATGTCGCGTATGAAATATGTATAGATTAAGTAACTGGCTGCAATTCAAAAACTACGTGTTTATTCTGGAATCTGGATGCTTAATTACCTATAATATAAATTTAATCACGTACGAAGCCGTTGTGGCGGGAAACAACTAGTTATTTATAAATCTTCACAAATGCACTGAAAACAAATGACAAAACAATTAGGTTTTATACATTGTAGTAGCAAAAAGATATAGCCATATTGTCATTAATGTATAAAAACCTTTTTTATAACTACCGGAAAAGTCCCCCACTCTATGGGCTTTGTGACTCAGCATTTCATCTATTATATAGGCGCCTCAATATAAAAACCAAGTCTAGTCAAATATACAAAGGTTTTCCTTTCACTGGCTCTTAGACAAATAAGAATGATTAGAAGAAACCAGTAGCAAATCATTTGTAAAAGAATTGAACACTTGGAAATTACTTTAAAACCTGTTAAATGTAATACAATAATACTTTATAAAACAAAACGGTAGTTGAGTGCAGCTCTACCTGTACTTTAAATTGACTTATGCTATCAACCTGATGAAAACTTATCGCATCTCGTCAAAAAGATTGATGTATAAAACACCTCTTGATCGACCTTTCTCGAGAGCGGGACTGAAAGCTATAGGATATCAATATTCCAG
Source organism: Neoaliturus tenellus (assembly GCA_030545055.2). Classification (NCBI taxonomy): domain Eukaryota; kingdom Metazoa; phylum Arthropoda; class Insecta; order Hemiptera; family Cicadellidae; genus Neoaliturus; species Neoaliturus tenellus. The sequence goes on along the minus strand of CM061533.1, from coordinate 253,104,180 downwards.
ATACAAATCAAATGTAACTTCTGACGTTCGATCACTTGGCACACCTGCCACCCCCCCTTCCACCGCACCCCTCTCCCCCCGACCCACACACCCATCGACTTCACCGTGTCCCATACGTCTGCGGGACAATTCAATTTAGTGACAGTCACCGCGGAATTTGTTGTCTCCATTTCAATAACGATGACAAATACGAGTTGTGGGCAATCTGCATAGCGGCAACAATGGGAGATAGTTGATTGGAGGATGTGGCGCGAGACAAGCCGCTCTGGAGTTTACGGACTCGGAGCGAGCGAGCGAACGGAGCGACGGATGAATCATTGTTGTGCGGGGCATGCGATGCCATCTGAGGCACCGTGGCGGTTACTGATATGCCGGATTGCATAGATATTTTATACGTATATTTTTACTTATTTTCGTGTCTTATAGGTTCACAAGTTTCTGCTTAATGTGTATGCTAACGAATATTTTTGTTAGGCTTTGTTTCTTAAAGATTAACAAGTCCAATTTAGCGTAATCCTACATCCTATTCTCTGAAATGAGTAAGGTATATTTAATCGATTTTCTTCGAACTTTTGTAAATAATAAGTGGAAATGAATACTGTTTTAAATGTCTCTTTTCTAGGAAAAATCTTATTTCGTTATAATACTGAATTTAAATCCTAAAAAATTAAACATGTGTCTCAAGGAATTAAACAATTAACATAAAAATAATAGAGTTACTGAAAACAGCAACTCAAACTGCCAATGTACGAACACCATAGTGCGGCACCCACATTAAAACATTATGAAAGGCGATTGAGCGGAGCGAACTAGTTCGTATTGAATAAAACAAACCTTTTTGTGCTTTGGACTCTACTGTACAGTCTGTGACTGATATCATTAATACAAAGAATTGTATAATTTTACCGAGAAAATGCTTACTAGCTTTTAATCTCTCAATCAATTTATCACTTTTTGAGACTCCGGTGCTAATAAGTCGTTTCATCTTACACAATGCAGTTTATAAACACGGCGCTTTTATTTGGTTGAAAGTTCAAGATAAATAATTATTTTGACTTTTTTATTGGGATATCATATTTAATGATTATGACAAATTAGTCCGGTTTCATCTTAGGGCCAGTAGCCCATTGTTGCGCAGTCGGCAATGTTATTAAATATACGGGTTTTAATGCAAAACATGGTATTTTATTCCCCTGTTTCGGACGCCTTTTATCAACCGATTTTCTTTAAACTTGGTAAGTGTTTAGTTGGATAGTTATTTTAGGCTCCTCATACCTCAAAATTTTGAAAATTCAACAAATATTACTAAGGAAAATCGATCAATTTTGCGACTTCACAAAGAGTAATATTTGTAAAATTTTCACATTTTGAGGTACTCTTAATCCAGTACCAAAGCTTCACCTCAATTATAAATCATTCAGTCATATATTCCCCTACATATGCTCCACATATTGCGTCGGTGTCTTAAGCAGTGGCAATGTATTGTCACATTTATTTGCACTCTTTGGCAGAGAAATTGTAAGATCTACCACGCAGAATTTCCAAACCCCCCTCGCCTACCCCGGCGCGGCGTTGCCCCGCGGCGCGGCGAAGCACGCACGGACGGTCCGAGCTGCCGGTGGCTGGCTTTCTAGATGAGATGGGCCGCGGACCAGCCTACGGCCGACCTACGGTAGAAAGTCGGACTCCCACCGAGTTGATCTATATTCGCTCTCATGCAAATCAGCCTGGAGTGCAAATGACAAAACTGTGTGGGTAGACGAGCACTTAGCCGAGCGCTCCTAGTCGTGGCGGTGCGGTCTGCTGCGGTTACGTCATGTCCGAGTACCGCAGTACCGCAGTACATACTGTGTCGTCAGAGGTTTGATGGTTGGTCAGACGCATTGACAAAGATTGACAGTGTTTTGTGTTTTGGTGTCCATCTACGCCAGAGGCATTTTTTAACGTTTTGAAGAGTAACGGTCCAAACCCCAGTCTTGTTACTATCTAACATCGACCAGTTGTTAGAAAGCATCATTAATTAATAGTCCAATGAAAAATGGCAACTGGGTCCGGAATCGTTCGTTTAAAAAGCTACTAACTTCCCTCAGGATCGAACCGGCAACCTTTCGATTCAAAGGTGAGCTCTATAACCACTCAGCTACCCAGCTAGTTAAGTCCAGTGGTTGACAAAGTGGACAGATTGCCAAACTAAAACAGTAGGCCTATACCAATTCGTAAGTGGAACAGATAGCAATGATGCATCACTACAATAAACAACAATAAAATTGAAGAAAAAAGTTATAAACGTTCAAAATATTTATGGATAGTAATATTATTTTATTTCAATAATCGTATCACCAAAGACTTAAAAAAACACAGCACATATTTTTTTTATTTAGGTTTCAGTTGTTGGGAAGGTTTATTAAGGGCATTTGCAGCAAAAAGTAAAAAAAAAAAAAAAAAAAAACATGATATTATATGTAGGGGTTTTGAAATTATATTTTTAAATAAATAACACAAAAAACAACTCTGGCCTAATTATTTCACTATATAGGAAGATCAAACGCCCTTTAAATCGTCCATTTTATTATATTCAGCAGAAGTAAAAAAAAACTTGATATGGTATTTGCCTCATTTATTTAGCCTATAGAAACACGTTAACAATGTATAAAAATAACAACTTTGTTAAGCAAATAAAAAATAATAAAAATTTTAAAAAATCAGTTATTAATAATAAAAGTATTGAAAAAATGTATTACATGGCAAAATTAAAAATTATACATAAGGTATAACAATAATATAAAATACCCCCGTCGCAGCAGACCTGCGTACTTAGCGAATTTCCAATGGCAATCTTTACATAAGTGTACATAACACATTTAAACACATACTATAAGTCTTTACATAAGTGTGATATCAAATTTCATGATGATCAGAAATTTTTTTCGATACCGATCTTACTGGTTAACGAACTCATCCAAGAGAATCTAACTTTACATGCCTGTACCAAATTTCATGATGATCAGACGATTTTTGCACTAGTTATCGTGTTCACAAGCACTCAAAATTGAAAATTCTATTTCCCATATAAGCCCATGTTAAATTTTTTAGTAAATCGTTATTTGAGCAGTTTTAAATGTGTTACCGACAAATAATCACTACGTATCCAGAAAGTACACATAAAAAGCCACAATATAATATATATAATTATGTAATCGCAGAGGTGTCCCTACATCGATACAAACGGCAGCTCCCATGAAAACGACGGTAATAGCTTATTTCTAAAGGAAATTCGCTAATATCTCGGTAACCAGTGGACGTAGAGCAATAATTAAACAAACCAAATTGTTTGTTTTTTCGAGCTGAATCTAATGGTGTACACTAAAAGGCAATCAAATAAAAATATCTATGTGAAAAGTGGAAAAACCCACTTTTGAGGGGTAAAATCCCCCACTTTCCCTACTGAAGTTGGGCCGATCTTACTGGTTAACGAACTCATCCAAGAGAATCTAACTTTACATGCCTGTACCAAATTTCATGATGATCAGACGATTTTTGCACTAGTTATCGTGTTCACAAGCACTCAAAATTGAAAATTCTATTTCCCATATAAGCCCATGTTAATTTTTTTAGTAAATCGTTATTTGAGCAGTTTTAAATGTGTTACCGACAAATAATCACTACGTATCCAGAAAGTACACATAAAAAGCCACAATATAATATATATAATTATGTAATCGCAGAGGTGTCCCTACATCGATACAAACGGCAGCTCCCATGAAAACGACGGTAATAGCTTATTTCTAAAGGAAATTCGCTAAAACTAAGTCATAAAAATAATAACTTTGTTCAAAAGTAGTAATTTTATAAGGTATTGATTTAATATCTTAATCTTATTTTTTTTTTTTTTTTTTTTTTTTTATAAAAACCTCATGAATTAAGATTTTATGAACATATTTTTACTTATATAATTGCCATAAAACATAAATATAGATTTTGCGTTTTTGTAAATCTTAAAAATATCATTATTTATGTTTCCACATACAACTGGAAGTACCTACGTGAGTACTCCGACTTTGAAATAATATGGTCACATATAACATGTATGATAATATGACGTTTATAATTGAAGAGCTCTTTTCCAAAAGGACCTAAGTCAAAAAAGTAAATTTGTCAGGAAACGATTTTTTTTATTTTGTGGCCATATTTATTGTAAGTACCAGGGGGACCGAGCTTAAGCTCGGTAAAATTATTACTTTCGTTTCTCACACAAAGCTCGTTCGCTCCGCTCACTCGCCAGGCGGAAGGTTTGCTGCACATTGGTATGATTTTCCTAAAACCACAGGTTAAAGATGTAACACATTGGTTTATTTTATCTACAGTTATCAGCTGATTTTTGTTCAGTTAAAAAATTTCCATAAGGATAACATGGGATCTTTGAAGGGCTCTAGCGCGAAAACCGGATTTTTCCCAGCTATGGGACCAGCTCCAATCGATTTCTGGTGGCCAAAACCCCCATATTCCAAAATTTGAAGGAAATCGTCGGAGCCGTTTTTGAGATAATTGTGCAAGCAAGCAAACAAGCAAACAAGCAAACATTGCTCGTATAAGAGTATAGGATATTGGATTCGTAGTACTTGAAGTTACATACTTGTGCTTAAGGTATTTTGTTGTATAAATAACTCATAGTTACCATGGACACCTTTTAAAAAATAAATAACAAAATCTTCGAATTTTTTCCAAAAAGCGCTAAGTCAGTGACTTAGCACTTTTTGGAAAAAAAAGTTTACAATTGAATTCAAACTGTCATGTAAAAGTTGGTTTGGATGTAAAATAAAACATGAGCATCTTGTATACACACATTAAATTACTATTAATTCACACTAATTACTTAAATACATGAGCGTTCACATCAAAGCTGAGAGCGAGAGCACTGAACTGATTGAACGAGTGAACTTTGAATAGTGACGGCCGCCATGGACATGGTCTGCGCATGCGCAGGCTGCTGACTTAGAGCGCTTGGAAAGAATATACCTGACTTAGAACGTTTTGGAAAGAAACTCAAACTTTCTAATTTAATAGTAAATGGAACTTAGCACTTTTTGGAATAAACGTTTTTTCAAAAGATGGAGGCCATCAAAATCTATTAAAATCAATATTTAACTCAATTTAGCCCAAAATTGACTTAAGCCCTTTTGGAAAAGAGCTCTTCAATTGTAACGTATCGTTATAATTGTAATTGTAACGATTCTGAATAAATAATGATTTCTGCAAGATTATAAAACATGTCAGAGCACCCCTATTAAACAGTATACGTTTGGGCTGAAACAACCAGAGGATCAAAATACGAAATCTTCAGAAGCAGTACGTTTGATGTGACGTCAAAGTAAAAAAAAAAAAAAAAAAAAAAAAAAAAACATATATCACTGTCTCAACACACAGTTTAGATAGGCTTCCCGCTTTATCAGTTCCATAATCTGCGAATTTTAAATTGTGTCCTTTAACACTCGGTAAGTTGACATAATAAAAATTGTACAATAGCCTTAAAGGTCAACCTTGTCACTCACCTCACTTTAAAATAGTTTTTCTTTAGTTCAAATTTATGTTTGATAATTAATTGTTTCAATTTGTTGGTCTTGCTTTACAAAAGCTGTACAGAATTTTTTCTGCGGCCTTTTCTCTTTCAATCCCGAGTTGTAAGTCTACCGTAAAATAAAACTTGTTTTTCTCCATTTTTAGCATAAATATGCCAAATAAAAAAATACTAGTGAATTTAAGTCATAGATTGAAATGTTTATGAATGCAATTTATTTTGATACAACAGTAAAAGTTACATTTAGTTCTAAATCCAACATCCGACATATCCAATCTTGTGAACATCAGTAATCTCCAAAAACTACACGTTTTTACGCCTGTTCATTATCAGATTTTTAAAATGTTCAACCAAATCCCAATTTTATTCTAAAGGGAAAACTTCAACTTTTAGAATGGATAGCGGCCTTCTTTAACCAAACCCTATTTAACAATACTAAATTACAAATAACAAATAAAATATCATGGAAATATTTTGGAAGTATGGCGATCGATCAGCGATGACGATACCATAGTAGTACTAGTACTATATACTATATAATTAGTTATCTCTATTGCATCTCTAGGGCTCTTACAGGACCAAGGAGTACATTTAGCACTTGGCCTACCAACAGCGACGACAACTCCCTCCGGCCACATATATCACAGTTGAAGGTTACCGTGAGCTTATTTTCATGTTCATCTAACATGTTCTTTGTCATAGTTAGTTTCGATGATATTCAAGAACAAATTTAATTAAGACCACAAAGTATTGCTAACCCGCATTGTTTTCCTGATTACCTTACATTATTGGTAATTGTGAGACCTCGAGGATGACAGGTAAACTCTAGTGGTAGAAATGCCAAACTGTCAATAACCTTGGGTGCACAGTAGTGTCAAATTGTTGGTGCTGGCCCAGTTCAAGGTCACCTGAGGGATGACGTCATCGAGGTCAATGACCTCACCGATGACGTCATCGATGACGTCATCGATTGCGTCATCGATGACGTCATCACTAATGACGTCATTTCTATGACGTCACACCCATGACGTCACAGAAATGACGTGCTGATGACGTCATCACCCCTTACGTCATCAAAATGACGTCACCGACGCCACTGAGGTCAAGGTCACGCCGAAACTTAAAATTTTTTGGCACTTTTGCCGTTTCTCGCACTACGCTCCGAGTTTCAGTCAGAGTCCCCGTGACCTTGACCACTTGGAGCGAATTTTCGACGAGAAACGGCAAAAGTGCCAAGTTAAACTCGAGTTTCTGACATGACTCTGCCTAAATGGGCAATCGGTTATCCCTCAGGTGACCTTGAACCAGCACAACACCAACAATTTGATATTACTGTGACCTTGAAAACCTAACAACGGAGCGCCGACACCGATGCGCACCCCACGACAGCCACCGAGTGACTGACTGTCAGGCTCTGTGTACGCTAGGTATATTGGCTTGAGAGACTAAGACTCTAAACTGTCAGGAATGGGAGTAACTAACTGAATTTTGCAAGGAAAAGTCATTTCATCCAATATATTAAACAAATCTTCATCAGTAAAACTGACATTAGTCTGTTTGGTATAAAACTTAGGGTGTCCGCGCAACAGTTTGCGCCACTTAGCTAAAGTTGAAACTCTCTTAACTTTGAGTGGTGGACAGTGAGCAACTAATAAAGTCTTAACACGGCTAAGTTTCTTACCTAAAGTGTCCTGCGACATGGCTTCACCTCACAAAAGTTCGCACAATACTGAGAGACTGCTTGTAGCGCATGAGTCAAGGGAAAAGAGGTGGGGGAAACAGCAGGAGTGGGGGAAGGTCACAGTGGTGGGGGAAGGTGAGGTGGTACGCTGGAGTATCGCATCACTTCACCATGAGCTGTCCTACAGTCAACACACTGTTCTCTTGGCCCGAGTTGGCACTAGAAGAAACATTTCTGTACAGCTTAGGCTGTGAGAGCCGAGGAAGCAAAGTCAAAGTGGAAATTGTGTTAAACTCCAAGATGAAGAGTCTCCTAAATAAACTAATTGTATCCCTGCAATCTCCTATAACTTTAGAGAAATACCACTTTATTAAGCGACACCTTATACTTTGGCAAAACGAAGCGGAAATGGAAAAGATTACAGTAAAATTAATCTAACTTAAAACTTGGACTGGACACTCATGGCGATACCACGTGGCGTGCAAACGCCACCCTAAACATTACAAGTTAGGTTATTGAGCACCTCTGGTACGATAACCGATGTGTTAGAGTTAAAGTGTGATGACCTTGAGTCAAAACACTGAAATACTACAAGTCGATATCGTCCCAGAGTTAAAGTGTAGTGACCTACATTCAGAACTTGTAAAATTACTTACATATAGAGAGCTAGAGAACAGCGAGACGCACCGCATGGAAGCCGGAGACATACTGGCGAAGCGGTGTTGTGTAGCCTAGGGACCCAGTTGTGGTGGGGGTATAGCCAACACTTAGAGTACAAGTGTTGTGGGTGACCTTGACCCACATAACATACCTCACCCCCCCCCCCCCGACAAAAGTGCGAGCCCCCCCCCCCCCCCCCGACAAAAATGCGAACCCCCCCCCCCCCCGACAAAAATGCGAACCCCCCCCCCCCCCCCGACAAAAAGTGCCCCCCCCCCCCACCCCCACCCCCACCCCCACCCCCACCCCCACCCCCACCCCCACCCCCACCCCCACCCCTGATATCCTGGGCGTGGCAGCCCCGGTGGGGATATAAGGGGGCCCAGCCAGAGCCGGCTCGCAGTCCGCTCCCGCGCGTTGAACGTGAACGATCGGGACGGACCGCCATAGGCATCACTAAACATTGAATGGCGCCTTCAGTGTTTAGCGAAGTCTACTCTAACTTTAAGACTTGTATTAGTTGTAAGATATTGCGCTTGCGTTTGGGTATTGCGAATTGTTTTATATGAGAGTGTTTTACTTGTACCTTATGTCTCCTGTGTGTCTTTTATCCTTTGTGTCTTGTTTGTTATATGTGTTTAACATGTATGTGCTTGTTCCAGCATTGACTACGTTGAGCTCAATTGTGTGTTGTAAGTGTGTTATATTTTTCTAAAGTGTATACGCTTGTTTTAGCAATCCCCCCTTGAGCTTTTGCAATGCTCAAAGTAAATTGTAAAGTCAGGGAACGGGAGTAGGCCCCCGTGTAAAAGCACTTTATACCAACGTTAGCATGAGTCCTCTCAGGCATGCAATATTGCGGCTGGGTTTGGGACTCGGTCCGTTTGTATGCTGACATGCAGACCACAGCTGTGGCCAATTTGCGGTGGCCTCTGCACTCGGACCGAGGGCGTAAGCCACTAGGGCTGTCCTCAACCTCTTGTTTCCCTTCTGGAAACTCAAAATTATGTAAATGAATCTTTGTTAGCTATTTGTGTTTTTAGTCCCCAAGGCCCCCGAACATTCGTGGTTCGCCATGGATGTACGGGGGCCGAAATTTTTTTAATGTCCGTGTGGCCTTGACCCACAAAGATTTATAAAAATTTACTGCATTGATAAAGTTAAATAGTAAAGGTAGGGTACGGGAGTAGACCCCCGTGTAAAACAATTTTAAACCAATTTTAGCATGGGTCCTCTCAGGCATGCAATATTGCGGCTGGGTTTGGGACTCGGTCCGTTTGTATGCTGACATGCAGACCACAGCTGTGGCCAATTTGCGGTGGCCCCTGCACTCGGACCGAGGGCGTAAGCCACTAGGGCTGTCCTCAACCTCTCTCAAAATTAAGTAAATGTTTTGTTAGCTATTGAAAAGACAATGCAGTAAATGTTTACAAGTCTTGCGTGGCGAAGGGAACACGACATTGGATGTTGCCTTGTTGTCATAGTTGGGTCTCTTTGGAGGCTACAGCGATGACAACCCAAGTGCCCCACACCCCCATCGGGGGTGTGGGGCTTAATTTTTTAAAGTTTTACCGTGACCTTGACCTAAATATATAAAAGTTTTCAAAATTCTTTAACAGTCAGGTCTTATTAACAAGGTAAATATATTAAGCTCTTTTAAAAAAAAATGTACAAGTCAAGTAACACACAAGGTTTGACTCGTCTATAAGTGTGTCTTTTTTGGAGGCTTCAGCGATGTTAACATAAACGCCTTAAGTGAGGCTTATTGTTTTAAATTTACCCCCCCCCCCCCCGCAAAAAGTGCGAACCCCCCCCCCCCCCCCCCCCCGACAAAAAGTGCGAACCCCCCCCCCCCCCGCAAAAAGTGCGAACCCCCCCCCCCCCAAAAAGTGCGAACCCCCCCCCCCCACCCCCACCCCCACCCCCACCCCCACCCCCACCCCCACCCCCACCCCTAATATCCTGGGCGTGGCAGCCCCGGTGGGGATATAAGGCGGCCGGGCTGCACGCACTTCTCATTCCGGTCCAAGCTCCCATACGGACAGGTACTCTCTCTCGCTCTTGAGACTTTTGTTTTACACGTTCACTTCTTTTCATTTATTACAATGGGTAAAATGGGTCTGAAGCTAAAAAACTACCCATCAACTTCAACCTCGACCGACGCGTCTCGACCCTCATCATCCTCGACTTCGATCCTGGAATACCTGATGACTGCGAACATCCTGAGCTGCCTGACGATGCCGCCACCGCCGCCGCCGCCACCACAGCCCGCCTCAATGCCCAGCCTGTCGCCATTGCCGGCGACAGTGGAAGAGGCTGGTGCACAGCCATCGTCAGGAGAACTCGTCAAGTCGTCAGGCCGAGTCCCGGTAGCCTCTCCAGCACTCTCGCTGCTATCGGACTCAGGATCGGAGTCTGCGGCTTTTGAAGAGACGTCTAGGTCGAGGATCACCCCATACAGCAGAACCCGGAAAATCCTCTCATACACTACATCCCAATGTCCTTCACCTATATCCCCCATGCCACCTACACCAACCAAACCACCCCGTAAATCAATCTTCTCCCCCGAACTTCCCTCAATCGACCTAACCCGTTCACCTACCCCACCCAAAATTGTCTGCAGCCTACCTTTTGACCTACTTAAACCTTCACCTCCCACCCCCATTCCTTCTAGCCAGCCTAAACCTGACAAGCTCCAAAACACTCCAGTAAAGCGTCCAACACAAAAACGTAAGCGTGTTAAACTCCCTGCTGGCAAGGGTAATAAATGCGATTACGTTTGGATGTCAAAAGACTTTGGGATTCTTTGCTGTCAGAAGTTTGCTGTTTTAGATAAAGACCGTTGCCAAACGCACTTGAACAAAAACATCAATCTTCCGAGAGTAAGACCCTACAGTCTTAACAACATTAGGTCTAAAACATCCCAACCCAGACATCCCCACAGTCCGCAACCGCTTGATATTAGAAGACTTAAAATGGATGAAAAATATTATTTTATTGCTCAAATTTATGGAGCTTTTGATGCCAAAGTAGAAATCATTGTAAAAGGTGATGGCAGCCTTCATACAATGAAAGTACCCGTTCGGATGGTACAAAGACAATTTTTCATCCATAAAAAAGGCTATCTAATACGAAGGGAAGGATGCCAATCTGTGTGGGAAATGGATTAGGATGTAGGCCTACCAAAATAAATTCTAAATTGTTAGGTTGTGTTGGACAATATTTAAAAGTCTTTTTCCAAATTATTTTTCCAAATTTAGTCTTAACTCTCTTAAAGTAAGGGAGAGGGGTATTATACAAGTCAACTAATAAAAAAAAATACTTGACTTGTATAATACTTTAACCTGGCGGTGATGTAAAGTCACTGGGACAATCTCAAACCGTGTCCTTGAGGGTGAAGACTAAGTTACAAATAAATCATTAACAAATAAAAACTTACCTCCAAACACTTGTAGCTTGCTACAAGTGTTTGGAGGTAAAAATTTTTCAAAGTTTGAATGACCTTGACCCATATAAATTACTTACAACTAATGTTGTGTATCACGTGATACCCCCACTCTAACGCTCTTACTAAGCTTGTATGAGCCGTTCATTTGCTTCAGTCAGTTTCTGTGCTCCGTGTAAACATGTCACGGTACAATTACAAAGGTGGTGACTTCTTGATAGATCAACACAATGCTTGGGAAGTACTAAACCAGCATAGAATGGAAGTTGAGTATTGTATAAGACAAGACGGGTCTACATTTTATCTATGTATTATAAACAACCAAACTCATAAGTATGAACACTGGACAAAAATTAACTATAACAACATAGATGAGCTGTTTGCTTGGGTGTTTGAGGTGTGTAAAGTTATTGAAGAAACCAAAATAATGGGTGTGCTAAAGGTATGTAAAACTGATGACCGGGAAGACTAAGCAAAATTTCTTTTAACCCCCCCCCCCCCCCCCCCCCAGTGTTATCCCCACCACTAAAAATGGGTATATATAGGAGTGGTGATCAACCGTCCTCTCATTCTGCTTTACACCGTTAAGCTGAACACCACCATGTCTGCTATGAACGTCCCAGCCTCTACCTCTGGCCCGGTCGCCTCCAACTCCAGCCCGAGCATTGGACCAATCCGATCGGGGCCTTCGTCAAGAAGTCGTGTCCGATTCTCCGGCTTTGGTCCTGTGAGGAAGGAGTTGCGGAGCAGCGGGGCGTCTCAACCAACCACGATGGATGCAGCAACTCAGACTCCACCAAACATCATCGAGTGGTACGACGAAGTGATAGAGCAAAGGGACAGAATGCTAGAGAATACTCGCAGGGAGCTACTTTATGTTAGGAGTAAATGGGAAAAACTGATTAAGAAGTGTGAAAGCCTGTTGGACAGTGATGATAGTGAGGATGAGAGTGGATAGGTGTGTGGGTAAAGACTTGGACTGGGACTTGTGTGTATGTATGAATGTGTGCGTGAATGTGAAATACAGAGCGGGGGATAGATCACTCTGTGGCAATGGACTAACATGCCACTTAGTGATCTATCCCCCGTTCTGGTAATGTTTTTGGATGGCCTTGACCCACTTTACCAAGGCTAGCTAGTACCCCCACCACTGATAAGTGTATATATACGGGTATTGATGTGCAGTTTGGTTATTCTGCTTTGTATCGCTTAGCTGAATACCTCACTTCAACATGGCTTCCAACTGCAAAACCTCTCAGGCTTCCTCTTCTTCTTCAAGAAAGCGTGCTGCCAACGTCCTGCCTGCTACTCGTGGACCTGCTCGACCATTCCACAGCATAACTGTTGCTCGGGCAAACGCCTGCAAAGCTCCAATGCTACGGACCTTGCTGGAGGTGAGCCAAGACGGGCAAGGCTTGCTCAGTCCTGGTCAACGGCAGGAGCAAGAAAGGCGTATGGCTTACTACAGGCTGCAGGGTGTAGTTCCCAGCTTGAAGTTAGGCGATCCGAGAGTAGCAAGCATCAACGAGGCAGCGGACTACATATCACACCTTCACAGTGTTTTAGAAGTAAAGGACCAACAAATTGAAAACTTAAAAGAACAATTGAAACAATTTAACTTTAATCCTGTGGAGTTTGTGGAAGCAGTGATGAGTGATAGTGATGATGAAGGAACTGAATATATATTGGGTATGTAATGAAAGACTTGGACAGGGACATGTGTGTGTGTGTGTGTGTGTAGAATACAGAGCGGGGGATAGACTACTTTGCGGCAATGGACTAGCATGCTGCTTAGTGGTCTATCCCCCGCTCAAAGGGTAGCATTGGATGACCTTGACCCACTTTACAGCAAGGACAACCGGTTAACTGGTATAAAAGAGGGGGGTCTGTACATCCCGACTTCATTCTGCTTTGAACCTTCCAGTGGAACGCTAGAAAATGAGTGGATCACTGATCATTGGTAAGGAGTGGGAGTATGTAACCATAAACTATTTAAACTGTAAAGGGATGTTGAAGAAGGTGTATGATAACGTTAAAAGAATGGTTGTTGAAGAAGGTAGGGTAGTGATTGTAGCGTGGAAGAAGAAGCAGTATACAGGACAACAAGTGAGAGCAAGTGACTTTGGGGGGAATAGTGTGTTTCAAATTGGACGAGCGAACTTGGTTAATTTGGACATTGTGTTTTGGGACTTGGAAAGGTTAATTGAAAATAGTGGCAAACATGGGGAACTCTTAATTGGCAGGGAGGACAGAGTATATGAGTAAGTGTAAAAGACTGGGGGCTTATGTGTGTGTGTGTGTGTGTGTGTGTAAAGACTAGGACTTGTGTGGAATACAGAGCGGGGGATAGATCACTTTGCGGCAATGGACTAGCATGCTGCTTAGTGGTCTATCCCCCGCTCAAAGGGTATTATTGGATGGCCTTGACCCATATAAAGGTAGAGGGGGAATGGGTAATAGGAGGGGGAAATTGGTATATATGTAGGACTGATGAATAAAGCATTTAGTCAAGCATTTGTCTAGACACTATCAACAACAATGGAGAGCTTCAGTGTTGAGTTCATCCTCTTGGAAGAAGACATCAACGAAGTGGTGGAACTTATAGAGGAGAAGACCAGCCAGGGCACATTGGAACTTGTGAATTGCGAACCGTTGGACAATGCCGCAATCGATAAGATTGCATATTTCATGATGCATTTGTATAACGAACAAACAACCAATATGGAGTTTGTGCAGTACCTTTATCAAAACCAAGTAAATGTGCGAGTGACAATTACTTGGTGGCAGTAATAATAAAGTGTAACATATGGATGTGGACTTGGATGTGGACTTGGACTTGAGTGTGGTCTGCGGAATAGAGCGGGGGATAGATCACTTTGCGGCAATGGACTAGCATGCTGCTTAGTGGTCTATCCCCCGCTCAAAGGGTATCTTTACGTGACCTTGACCCACATAAAATGTATAGTTGGTGGGGGTATAAAAAGGGCAAACCAATTGGATAGATACACCACTTTCATACCATGGCTCCACTTGACAACACCGTGTTCCATCGCAACAGAATTGTCTCTATTCTGGAGGTTATACCTCTAGAAATTATAGAAGTAGAGGACCAACTACCTGCGGTTGATCAAGAAGAGGAGGAGGAAGAGATAATGGATATTGAAACGGACTCTGACGAAGCTGGTTCAACGGACAATGAGGTGGACTTGCATGCCTACGAAACATTAGAGTCGTCATCTGAGTCGGAAATGGAATTCCAATTGGAAATCGAAGAAGAAGAAGAACAAGAACAAGACACTCCCCATCGTCCAATGGATAGGATGTTAGTTGCCAGAAGAATTATGTATTGTCATCGCTACCTATTCCGTGATGAGGATGATTCCGACTCTGATGGTGATGTTTCACCCTTGTAAAAAGTTTAAACAAAAAGTTAAAAAAGAATGTGAGCGGGGGATAGAGCACTTTGTAGTAAATGATGCTGCTTAGTGCTCTATCCCCCGCTCAAAATAATAATTCCAAATGACCTTGACCTACATAAACTTGCTCAAACAGACATCTTTGAAAAAACTTGTACAAATTATTGAATCTAGACCAAATATCATCAATTTATCAAGCCTACTGATAAATGTATTACAAACGGTTGTGTAAAGGATAAATTTAGCACATAAGTGATAACCTGTTTCCATATGACGTCACTTTCCCCACCTATCTGCCTCGGATATAAAGGGTCCCGGTGGAGTGCGCTGCTCATTATTGCGTGGACATTCACAGAGTGTGCATTCAAAGCCAAACTGTTTGAAATGGCTCTTTGCGACATTTGTGGGGAAATCTTTCAAGACGAAGATCTTTTCACCATACACAGAGAATTACATGAAGACGAAGATAGAAAAGAAGATATTACCATGGATGAAATAGACTTAGACTCAATTGACCGGTTTTTGGAAGAGCACCAGAAGCAGATGGACTACTACGACAGCTATCTACAGCAAATGCAAAGAAGAAGACCTAGTGTGATTCAATTTGCTGGTGCTGGACCATCTACTGCTACAAGACCTATTGAAGAAGAGGACACCGAAGAAGAGGACACCGAAGAAGAGGATATGGAAGAAGAAGAACTGGAAGATGTAAGACAACTGCGCACCACAGCCTTGCCAGGACGAGTTGTAACACATTTCAAAATTAATAACGTTCAATTGGAATTGGAAACATTCATAACCCAGGCTAAGGAACTTGTTGGTCAAACGTTGAGGGAAGAATTACAAAGGCTAAATTTTATTAAATTTGGAATGGTGTTAGAGGCTATGTTTAACAATACTGATGGTGAAACAGCATTGAGAGCGTTCATTACCAAAAACCGAACCCTTACCTTCACCTCCAACATCGATGATATTATTGAAGAATGCTTGGAAGAACTTATAACAAAACTTCAAGAACATGAAGGAAGAGGATCTGGATGGACTTTGTCATCAATCGAAGGTATGGATGTAAGGGTTCACAAGCATGGATATGGTTTAAGGGGTAGTAGTTTTATCCCTTTACCAAAGAAAATCCAAAACACTAAATCGTGTAGGAATGTGCAAAATGAAGGTAATGAATGTTTTAAGTATGCAATGTTAACCAAGTATGTTAAAGATCATCCTGAAAGAGTTGGTAGAGAATATTACGAAAATGAACACCGCTACAACTTTCAAGGCCTCACCTACCCAGTTACATTGAAAGACATAGACAAATTTGAAAAGAAAAATCCTGGCGTTTCAGTGAATGTTTTTGGTCTGGATGATTCAAACAACGTTTATCCTTTGCGGGTAGTAAAGGTTGAGCAAAGAAACCACACGGACTTGCTATTGATAACTAAGGGTGAAATTTCCCATTATGTATGGATAAAGGACTTTGAAGCCTTAGTTGTAAAACAATTGACCAAAAGAGTAAATAGGATTACAGTTTGCAAGAGATGTTTCTGCTTTTCTTGGAAAGATTCAAGACGTGGAGGATTGGACTGGTTATTGGAACATAAAAGAAAGTGAAGATTAGTCTGCCACCACCATCTCGAGCGTGTATCCAATTTAACAAGACAGTTCACCAATACCGAATTCCAATAGTGGTCTATGCAGATTTTGAATCAACGTTAGTACCACAGGAACTGCCGGACGGTGAAGTGACTAGAAGAACAAAATATCAGTTGCATCAGCCCAACAGTTTTTGTTTACTAGTTAAATCAACCTTGTCTAAAAACCAATTGCAAGACTATGGTTTAACATCCACTCCAATACTCTACCGTGGTGAAGAAGCCGCTAAGTATTTTGTAGACCAACTGTACGATATTGCTGGAAAGGTTCAACGCTTGTTCGGTAATATTGTACCTATGGAACCTTTAAACCAAAATCAACAAGAAGAATACAACTTAGCGACAAGATGCTATTTATGCAAGAAGATGTTCAGTGAAGAAAATCCAAAAGTAAGAGATCACGATCACCTGACAGGGTTATACAGAGGAGCTGCTTGTAATTCATGCAATATAAATTACAAACTGCCAAACTTTATTCCTGTCGTTTTACACAATCTTAGCGGCTACGACTCCCACTTTATTATCCCGGAGTTAGGAAGAGATGACGGTAAAATTGATGTTCTTGCTACAACATTGGAAAAGTACATCAGCTTTTCAAAAACAGTAGGTAAAATTAAACTTCGCTTCGTAGACTCTTACAGATTTATGGCATCTAGTTTAGCCAAATTGTCAGAGAACCTAAGAAGAGAAGACCTAAAAGAAACCAGAAAAATTGTACCTGAAGATAAATTAGACCTAGTATTACGGAAAGGAGTGTTCCCCTACGATTACATAACTTCTACAGAAAAATTTGAAGAAACCAGTCTACCGCCGATTGAAGCCTTCAACAGCAAATTAAACGAAAGTGAAATCTCCGTTGAAGACTACAATCATGCATGTAATGTTTGGAACCAACTAAACATTCAAACCTTAGGGGAATATTCTGACTTTTATATAAAATTGGACGTAACTCTGCTGTGCGATGTGATGGAAGAATTCAGAAACACCTGCTTCTCCGCCTATGGACTGGACCCTCTACACTCGTACACATCTCCAGGATTAGCATGGCAAGCTATGCTAAAGTCAACCAACTGTCGACTGGAACTTCTAACGGATATTGATATGGTGCTCATGATGGAATCTGGTGTACGGGGCGGTTTGACACAAGCTGTAACACGTCATGTCAAAGCCAACAACAAGTACATCCCCGGCTTCGACGAGCAACAACCATCGGTCTACCTTGGCTATTTTGATGCAAACAACCTTTATGGTTGGGCAATGTCAAATCCGCTTCCCTACGCTGACTTCAAGTGGATCGACCCGGCCACCATCGGAGACATCTCACAGATTCCAAAGGATGGTCCAAAAGGCTATATTTTGGACTGTGATTTTGAATACCCGGAGCACCTTCATGACCATCACTACGACTTGCCTCTCCTAGCCAAGACTGAAGTTTCACCGACAGGAAGATGGCCAAAATTGATGATGACCTTGGAGAATAAGGATCGCTATGTGGCTCACTACTGGGTAGTTCAACAGGCTCTTGAATTGGGTCTACGTATAGTGAGAATTCATAGAGCAATTGAATTCACCCAGTCTTGTTGGTTGAAACCATATATTGATTCCAACACTGCAAGAAGAGCTGCAGCGACAACAGCATTTGAAAAGGACTTCTATAAATTAATGAACAATGCCATCTTTGGGAAGACCTTGGAGAACAAAAGAAAACACAAAAATGTAAAATTAGTGAGTGATCCTAGGAAATTGGAAAAATTAGTGCAAAAACCAAATTTCGGAACATCCATGATTATAAACGAAAATCTAGTCGCTGTCAGTATGAAGAAAACAACAATAGTCATGGACCGTCCGTTATACATAGGTATGTCGATTTTGGATATAAGTAAAACCCTGATGTATGATTTCCATTATAACAAAATGGTTAAACATTACGGAAGGGAAAACATTGGAGTCGCATACATGGATACGGACGCGTTTATCTACTGGATAAAGACTTTGGACATGTATGAAGACCTAAGGACTTTTCCATACAAAGAAGATTTCGATTTTTCTGACTATCCGAAAAACCATCCAAATTTTAATAAAAAATATAAAAAAGTAATTGGAAAATTCAAAGATGAAGCAAATGGAATGCTTTTAGAAGAAATAGTGGCGCTGATGGCGAAATTGTATTCATTTAAGATGTACCACGAGAACAACACACCGACAGTGAAGAAAGCAAAAGGGGTGAAGACATCTTATTTGAAAAAACACGTGACATTTGACCACTACAAGACTTGTTTGTTTGAAGATACTACGATATCAGCAACATTCAACAATATCCGAAGCTTTAAGCATCAAGTCTACAGTGTCACCGAAATTAAAAAAGCGTTGTCAGCTCGGGATGATAAAAGATACATTATGCCCGACAAAATCCACACTCTTCCTTTTGGCCACTACTCTCTAAACCCTATCAACTAGTAACCTATTCTTCGTCCTTCTACAACTACGACCTTATTCCTTTCTCCTTCCGTAAAAAAAATGGGGAACACGGCAAGTCCAACGCCGTGTTCCCCATTTTTTTACACAAGTTTGGATGACCTTGACCCATATAAATGATGTGAATATTTAAAACAACATTCATTGTGATTATACATGTGATACAACAAACATTGAAACCTGCAATATGAAGGACTTGAAGCAACAAATTGTCAACGAACTTCATAAACCTGCAAGAAGAAAGTTTCCACGAAGAAATACGGTGATAAAAGGAATTAATGATTTATATCAAGCGGATTTAATCGAAATGATTCCTTATAGCAAACAAAATAAAGGATATAAATACATATTGACTGTTATTAACTGTTTTTCAAAAATGGCAGATGCTTTACCACTAAAAGATAAAAGTGGCAAAAGTGTTACAAAAGCAATGGAAACAGCTATACAAAGAGACAAACATACTATTAAACATTTACAAACAGATGATGGAAAAGAATATTTTAATAAGGAATTTGCAAATTTAATGAAAAAACACAATATAAACCATTATTCAACCAATTCAGAAGTAAAAGCCTCAATAATCGAAAGATTCAACAGAACTTTAAAAAGTGCAATGTATAAAATGTTTTCCAACAGAGGATCGCACATATGGATTGATATGTTACCAAAACTTATAAACGATTACAATAACAAATTTCATAGGACTATCGGGATGAAACCAAACCAAGTAACTAGTAAAAATGAAAACCTTGTATTAAAACGTATAAAAACGAATACTAAACCAAAAGTTGAAAAACTAAAGCCTAAAAAATTTAATGTGGGTGATAAAGTGCGAATAAGTAAATATAAAGGTGTATTCAGTAAAAGATACCTGCCAAATTGGACCAATGAGGTTTTTACTGTATTCAAAGTACAACCTACAGTACCTGAGACATATATTTTAAAAGATAATAAAGGACAATTGCTTGAAGGAGGGTTTTATGGACATGAAATGTTAAAATCAACAGTAGGCGATGTATATTTAGTTGAAAAGGTGTTGCAACGGAAAAAAGATAAGGTCAAAGTACGATGGTTAGGATTTAATAAGACGGAAGATTCTTGGATACCTAAAAAGGATTTGATATAACGATAGAGAATCATTTTAGGTTGAACCATTACAAAGGATGGAGATAGTACCACAAAAAGAGAGTTTTACTATTAATAATATAGATGAACTCACAGTGGATAATTCAGAATTCAATAGTGGGAAGCATGGCAATTTGTTACCAAACACCGTTCGTTGTCTGGTTACCGGACCTTCCAACTGTGGAAAAACTAATGTAGTATTCAATTTGATTACAAACCCTAAAGGATTACGATTTAACAATCTATATGTATTTTCAAAATCACTACAACAACCAAAGTATCAATTATTGGAAAAAATACTGACTAATGTGCCTGAAGTTAAATATTTAAAGTTTAATGCAAGCGAGAGTGTCATGCAGCCACAAGAAGCTAAACCATTCTCCGTGTTTATATTCGACGATGTATCTTGTGAAAACCAAAACACAATAAGGAATTACTTCGCTATGGGTCGACATAACAACATAGATAGCATTTATATTGGCCAAACTTACAGCAAAATACCTAAACAACTCATTAGAGACAATGCAAACATGTTAATTGTATTTAAACAGGACGAAACCAACCTAAAACATATATATTTTGATCATGTAAATGCGGATATGACATTTGAACGATTTAAAGAGTTGTGTGGAAAGGCTTGGGCTGAAAAGTATGGGTTCCTAACAATTATGAAGGAACAACCGCTAAACAATGGTCGATACAGGATAGGATTTGATAAATTTATATTAATACATTAAACGTGGTATAACACATTCATTGTTGTACAACACGTCTTGCTACAAACATGGTTAACCAAGAAAAATTAGTAAAAGAAATAAAATCACTTAGTGATTCTATTCGGGCTAAAAACAGAGCATTGAAACTAGGTATTAGCGAGAGGGAGAAATTCCTTGAATCTACTTTTAAACCTATTACTGAACCCTTGAAACAATTAAACAAAAAATTTGCTAAACCTGTATTGGAAGGAGATGCGATTGCACCTATTACAAAGTTTGAAAGAGAAAATGTAAAATCAGAAGATTTTAGCGATGAAGACCCGGAATCCTCTACATATAGTGGTTTTACCGGTGGAGAACCCGAAAGAGAGCTAGAATCACCAGACTATAGTGGAATAAGAGAATTATATGAAGTAAAAGCCAAAAGAGGACATGAAGTTGTATCAACTGCTAGTGAAGAGGAAAAAGAAGAAGCAAGGGAAGGTCCGTCAAACATAAGCTTGTTGGGTGAAAACATTCATAACAAAGGACCTTTAGGAAGGAAATACATGATAAAAATGTTAGCTGGAACAAACCCTAATAAAAACTACCATAGTTATGGAGTAAGATTAACAGAAGAGGGTTTAATGGTTGGTAATAGCCCGGTAAACATTGATGAACATGATAATATTATTGTTGGTGATCAAAGATATAAGGGCACAAGAGGATTATTTGAATTATTATTTGAAAATAAGCCTTTAGAATTGTTAGTTAAAGAAAAAGACATGGAAGCATATAAAAAGATTTTGGAACAAACTAATGCATACAGGAGGAAGTATTCAGCTGACCAACCTGTTTTTAGATCAAAGTCTTTAAAATATAGAGAATTTGTATCCAAGTTAATACCAACAACGAGAAGACAACCAATGCCAATAATACCAAGAAAACCTGTAAAACGAAGGTTTGTGTCATCCACTTTGGATATAAGTGCTACAGAACCAAGAAAAAGAAACAAGTCTGTTACAGGTACAGGTTTAATGAAGAAACTGTATAACACAAATGTGATTTATTACAATAATATCAATAAATTGGTTGATAGAATGAAACTAATACATGAAGCTAAAGAAGCGGGTCATACTGGATTGGAAAACGAATGGGTGGCTTTAGTGGATGAACTGCGAAACCGTGGGGTAATCTCATAAAAATGCGTTACTCCCTAGAATACTATTCAGTTGCACTATGAGTGTCGACAAGTTCGGACGTTACTCCTCGGATGGGTTATATTATGCCAATAGTTTAAAAAGAAGTGCTGGTTTACCACAAACACCTGATGGAGATTATGATATGAGTAATAAAAGGTTAAAAAACATAAAAGATCCTACGGATGAAAACGATGCAATAAATCTAAAAATATTAAAGGAAAAGATATCGCCAACATTAAAACTACAAAATAACACATATGACGCAGAAGATCATAGAATTATCAACGTTGGTAAACCAAATCAAAACGGTGATGCGATAAACAAAGGTTATTTGTCATCTGAATTAAAAAATACGTTAAAATTCAATGGGAAAACGTATAGTGCCAACAATAAACGTATATCCAACGTAGATGACCCTAAAGATGCAAAAGACAGCGTAAATAGACGCTATTTACATTCTTTGATACCTGAAAAGACAAAAGATGGATTTTCTTTTTATAAATTTGTTATTAACGATATAGGTTATCCAAAAAATGAAAATGATGCTGTAAATCTCAAATATATAAAAGATCATTGTGTCATACGTGATGTGGGAGTTATCGATTGTCTTGGCAATTGTTTGGCGAATGTAAAAGATGGTTCAGCACCATCTGATGGTGCAACAGTGGGTCAAATGAAAGAGACTTTAAAACAAGAAACAACTGGATTTGCAAAACGAGATGAAGTATTATTAAAGCAAGGGGATGACTTTATTCAAGGTAATGAAAAATTTCGTTTATTGACATACAAAAACGCTTATTGGGATTGCAGGCATGGAAGGTTATCAAATGTGTCATGGGGTCATGCTGATAGAGACGCGGCTGCCTTAGGACAAACAGTACATCTAGATCCAAATAATTACTATGCGTTTTTTATATGTAGTAATAAAAAATTAAAAAACATGGCGCAAGGAAGAGAAGCAAATGATGCTGCAACTGTAGGACAGACTATCACATTATCACAAATGGATAGCAAAGTGTATACTTGTAATAATAAACGTATAACAGACCTTAAAGACCCTGAACATGTGGATAATGCTGTCACTGTTAATTTTCTTGTAAAAGTTTTAGGAAATGCATTATTTGATGTATACAATCATATTGGTATTGGTTCAGGTCGTACTCCTTTGTTGGAATCTGAGAGAGGTACTTGGATTAAACGGGAAATTGTTCAAAACTATTTTATCAACCCTCGTACAAAAAAGTTTAGATCATCGGATTGGGGTGATTTTGATATTTAATAAAAGAACACAATAAACGACTTCATTTATGTCCAACTTGTCATAGAGGTAACACATAAGTTGTACATTGCGATTATAAAAGGACAATAATGACGTTCCAGTACATCAGTCCATATAGAGACACTGTAAGGAGAGGAGGTGGGATCACGTCCACAGCGGTTTCTCTGTTAAGTAAAGCTTTAAAACGAATTCCAGTAGGATCCATAGTAAATAGAGCAATAGACGCATTACCATACGAATTTCATATACCGGGAGGTTATCAGTATTGCGGACCAGGAACTAAATTGAAAAAACGACTGGAAAGAGGCGATCCTGGCATAAACAAGTTAGATCAGGCTTGTAAAGAACACGATATCGCATATTCCACGTTTGCCGATTCAAAAAATAGATCAATAGCTGACAAAAAGCTTGCGGACATAGCTTGGCAACGAGTAAAATCAAGTGACGCTAGCATAGCAGAAAAAGCAGCAGCTTTAGCAGTAACAGCAGGTATGAAGGCTAAAACAGCAGTAGGAGGTGGAAGAAGGAGGAGAAGGAGAGTAAAAAGGAGGTCAACCACAAGAAAACATGGAGGAACTACATAAGTTGTACATTGCGATTATAAAAGGACAATAATGACGTTCCAGTACATCAGTCCATATAGAGACACTGTAAGGAGAGGAGGTGGGATCACGTCCACAGCGGTTTCTCTGTTAAGTAAAGCTTTAAAACGAATTCCAGTAGGATCCATAGTAAATAGAGCAATAGACGCATTACCATACGAATTTCATATACCGGGAGGTTATCAGTATTGCGGACCAGGAACTAAATTGAAAAAACGACTGGAAAGAGGCGATCCTGGCATAAACAAGTTAGATCAGGCTTGTAAAGAACACGATATCGCATATTCCACGTTTGCCGATTCAAAAAATAGATCAATAGCTGACAAAAAGCTTGCGGACATAGCTTGGCAACGAGTAAAATCAAGTGACGCTAGCATAGCAGAAAAAGCAGCAGCTTTAGCAGTAACAGCAGGTATGAAGGCTAAAACAGCAGTAGGAGGTGGAAGAAGGAGGAGAAGGAGAGTAAAAAGGAGGTCAACCACAAGAAAACATGGAGGAAATATAAAAAGAAGACGACGATCTACAAGAAAAGGCAGGAAGAAGCCCACCGTGTGGTCAATGGTAAAAAACGGGGCAGGTCTTTACCTAAGACCTTATCGTGCATATTAAATGAAAAAAATCAATTGGTCATACCACATAAAGCATTAACCAATATTGAATTATTTAAATATATTTCCTGTTTAAAAATACCATTTTTCCGCGGTGTGTTTATGAAAGACAGTTTACCAAAGAAAATGTGGCAAAATGAGACTGGAATTGTAAATTTGGATAATACTGAAGGGCCTGGCACCCATTGGGTTTGTTATAAGAAACTAAATAACAATGTATATTATTTTGATAGTTTCGGTAATTTGCCACCACCAAAAGAACTTCAAAATTACTTTAAATCTGCTAAAAACATATATTATAACTATAAAAGAGAACAACCTGATAATACTTCAATATGCGGCCATTTATGTTTGGAATTTCTAGCTAAAAGTATCAGTCACTATTGAGATGTCTTCCTATACGGTATCATTAACAGGAAAATCGTCCACTTTACGAAGTATCCTTTTTCCAGCGTTACGCTTGCAAAAAGGAAGGTTTTGGGAGGCGGCACTATTGGATTTTACAACTTACAACTCTATCCCCAATGTTACGGAAGGTAAAAATAACGTATTGCATTATTATAAGGGAAAGGATGCCAGTGGAAAATTTACAGACTTACAAGAGTGCAGGTTACCCACAGGTTCTTATGGAATTGATCATATAAATGAATTTTTGCAAACTAAAATGGGAAAAGACAATATAACATTAAAAGGTAATAACAATACGATGAAAGCTGAAATTACTTCCAAATATTATATAGATTTCACTCAACCAAACTCAATTGGTGATTTATTAGGATTTTCCAACGATGAGCCTGTTTTAGAACCAGATGTAACACATTCCGGTAAGAAAACAGTAACAATATTAAAAGTCAATAGTATAGACATAACTTGTAACATTATACAAGGTGCTTACAGGGATGGGGCTAACACCCACATCATACATACTTTTTACCCAAGTGTACCACCTGGATTTAAAATTGTTGAAAAGCCACAAAACCTGGTATATCTACCGTTGAACACCACTTTCATTTCAGACATCGTGTTGAGCGTATTGGATCAAGACGGTAACTTGGTAGACTTCAGAGAAGAGCCTATTACGATTAGATTACATTTAAAATCGACACTTTAATACAAAACCATGGGTTTAACATTTAAAAGCGAACAACCTACGGGAAACCGCATTAGTAGCTCTTCAGCTGTGGAGGAGTTAACACGCGAGAACATTCGTTTCTTAGAGAGAATTGGATTAAAATTAACCGAGTATGGATATACTGGATATAGCGCAGGGTCCAACATTCGACGAAACCCTATGGGAAAAAGAATATCACACCCACAACCCTTACACTTCATCGAAATTAAACAATAACGATGAAATTCGTATTCCCATACAAAATCAAGACATTTACACACTACCATGTGAAAGTTACTTATATATTGAAGGACAAGTTACTAAAAAGGACGGTACTACTGTTGGTACAACAGTTCCATTTATAAATAATCCTATGGCTTTCCTATTTGATGAAATTAGATATGAAATATCAGGTGTAACAGTTGATTCCACTAAAAAAGTAGGTATTACGACAACTTTAAAAGGATTAACATCTATAACACCCAATGAAACCAATTTACTTAAACCTGCCGGATGGGTATTACCTACAATTGACACGATCACTCCAAATCCAAATGGATATTTTGATTTTCATATTCCATTACGTTTGCTGCTTGGTTTTGCTGAAGATTATAGGAAAATAATATTAAACGTTAAACAAGAATTAGTTTTGTTGAGATCTTCTAACGATAAAGACATTATTAAAGCTGCAGATGCTACTACAGATGCGACTTTAGAATGGAAATTAAAATTAGACAAAATTGTATGGAGAGTTCCACATGTTAAATTGGCTGACGAGCATAGAATGCTACTTTTAAGAAAATTAAAAGCCGATCGTGATATTGTTATTCCATTTAGAAGTTGGGAATTTCATGAGCATCCCAGTTTACCTACTACGGATCGACACACTTGGACTGTTAAAACATCGAATTATGTAGAACGAGCCAGGTATATTATATTTGGTTTACAAACAGGTAGAAGAGACGACATTACTAAACATGCAGGACAATTTGATCATTGTGACTTGAAAAATATTAAAGTTTATTTAAATTCACAATTCTTTCCATACGACAATTTAAATGTGTCATTCACTAAGAAGAAATACAGTATATTGTACGATATGTACGCGAGATTCCAAAGTTCATATTACGGTAAAACAAATACACCTTTATTACCACCTGACAAATATTTCGATGCCTACCCAATAGTTGTAATCGATTGTTCTAAACAAAATGAATCAGTAAAGTCTTCAAGTGTGGATATAAAAATAGAAATGGAATTCAACGATGCTATACCGGCTAATACAACTGCATACTGTTTAATTCTACATGATAAAATCGTAACATACACACCTTTAACTGGAATTGTTAAAAATGTATTGTAAGAACCGGTTTTGTTTCATTCCGCGAGTATAAAAGCAGAGCGTACAGACCGCTCCTCATCAGTTTGTTGCCTACTGTTGTATGGGTAGCATCGTATTCAATATGGCTTCTCCTAGTGGTACACCTGAAAATGTGGTAGATATTGAGAAGGAGATATCTGAGTTTTTAGATCCTCAAGGTCACCAGGAAGGAGGTGAACAAGACGTTTGCGGACAACTTCACGCCAGTAATAATGTTGAAGAAAAAGGTAAAAGAAGAAAGACTATACAAAAGAGAAAAAGGGATATTGAAGATAATATTTCTCCAAACATATTGAGTGAGGTATTTTTGCGAATATTTTACCCAATCTCTTCCAGTTTGGATAAAAGTGTTTTAATCGGTGTTATGAAATCTACAGATTATTCCCCTACTGTAATTTTAACTCATGGACCCAAAATGATTTTGTTTACGGACAGTGCTTGGGAATCGTTTATGAAACATTTGCATCTACTAGAATGCTATTTAAGTAGTAACATGTTTGGAAGAAAGACAAGAGTAGGACTTTTGGATTCAAATGTGGAAATTGATATCATTAAACAACGTGGTGATCATCAGCTACGGTTTAGAGACACAACAAGACATGATAACAAAATTCAACTTAATCGAGAGGAGTTTTTCATTTTAACTTGTGCTACTGAACCTATAACAAGATACTTGAGACAACTGGTGTTTTCAAGTTCGATTATTAAAGATTATCTGGAAGACACATTGGACAAACAACCGGACGCACCTATATTATACGGACCTGTGGATACTTCTATATTTAATAGAGTTCCTCATGAAGTACAAATGTGGAGACAATTGGAAAAGTACGCTCAACTACATAAGAAATCAGTAAAACAGGAAGAAGAGGAAGATGGAGGAGAAGAATCAAGTGTTAGTGATGAAAATGAAAATAAGGAAAATATAAAGATGGAAACTTAAATGACAATGGTTAGTTTTTAAAACAATAACCAACATTTTGTGGGGTTAGGCCTATTGGGGACGGTGCCCACGTTAAATATACACCAACGCGCCAACAACTGTACGGCCTGGTATAAAAGTAGTACCTACCGTGGTGTGGAAATCAGTTGACCTCCTGACTTCGTAATGAGCAGACGTGTGACCTTCAAAATGGACAAGGGAGAAGAACAACAAGTAAAGTCCAAGCCTGGTATTATTGAGTTTCAAGCGTTTCGTGGTAATGATGATAGATTCATTATAAAAGAACTTGTGTTTTTGGACATGAATACAAGTGTTCCTTATTCGTTTTTATTTAAACCACCATGTTCTTATTCGTCTTTAACTAGTAAAGCCGCTACTACCAACAGATGGATTTCAAAACACTTCCATCATATCGATTGGTATGATGGTTTTACAAGTTACACGGACTTGTATCACATTATGCATCACTTTTCAGACAAGTTTACCAATATTTACACAAAGGGGCTGGAAAAGAAAAGATGGATCGAAGGATTTACTCATGTTCCGGTTAATGATGTGGAATTGGATAAGAATTATCAATACATGCTGGAAACCATATGTATTTGTACAAAAAGCCCAGAACATGATAAAGATAGACATTGCGCTTTAAAAAATGCCTATAAACTCGCCTCTTACCTTCAAAGTGGGGAATTGGGGAGTGGTGGGGGTAACGGAGAGTATATAAGTGGGGAGCAGACAGGGACCTGGCATGAGTATTACTCGAGATTCCGAGACGACAACATCTCCGAGCAAGAAGACGATCTGTAACCTGACCATGGCATCTCACCAGTTCCTTCAGACTTTGGTCGAGCAGTTCAATGCTCACTCCAAGTCAACAATATTACCTGTAAAGAAGTGCTCGGAACTAAAAGACGAGAAGCACTACATAATCCATGCTATGAAGAAGATGGAGACTACAGTTGGGGAGGCCATCTGCTGCAGTCTCAGCGAGGCACCGTTTACTCCGGGGGATGAACCAAAGTTCCAGGTGTACCTGCCCAAGAGATTCGTCCATCTTCTACAAAACGAGGATCTTCGCTCTATTCAACCCGGGTGTCTATACCTGGTGTCCCACGGCTGCACGGGTAGCAATTCTACAGAGTTGACCATCCACATCGCTGACAAGCAGCAGTGTTAGATTTAAGTTTTAATGTTGTACATATGTTGTTGTTGTAATGTTTTATAAATAAACGAATCATAAAAGACAAAAAAAAAATAAAAAAAAACAAAAAATGCAACATATCAATATGTGACAGACTTCACGTATTGATATGTTGCATTTTTTTTAAACTTCGCGGGTGACCTTGACCTTTGACCTTTGCATTTCACAACTACCCCCACTACCGTAATTACCCCCACTACCGCACTAGGATTCAAACCTGCTTGGATGCAAAGAACGGTCAGTCTGTTGCCAACTAGCAAACGATGAGCACCTTGTACGAGCTTTGCTTACAACGAGTTATAACTGACGCATCTTTATTCCAGACGGCTTTACGAGATAATATCCCTATAACAGTAAAGCAGGATATCGAGGAGTACAAGAAAGATAATAGAGGGTATTCGGGATACTCCTGGTATAGGTTCCAAGACGGGGAAAAGTTTTGTAGGCCTTGTGGCAATGCTGCCGTCAGAGACCTTCGACGGTTCGTACAGGAAGGTGGTAGAAAACAGTTTGGATTTCTAGCACCAATGTTTAGATTTGAAAACTACAAGGACACCTGTGCTATTTGTTCCATCCCTTTGTATCAATGGAAAAAGTTTAGAAGTGTTTAATTGCATCTTCCATACCCCCACCACCATCACCCCCACCACTTTTCCATGTACCTCCAAACGCTGTGCCTCGGCTTCATTTCTACTCCAGCAGCCAACCTAGCAACATCAGGATGTCCCTCAACGTTAGTTGCGCAAGTTACGAGGAGGTGAGCATCAAGACTCAGCAGGAGCTACACGACTTATACAAGGAGTTGCAGCTGATGGTGGCACGAGGCTACCGTATAAATGTGCAAGTTTACGCTTGCAATATACGGAACACCCGGCAGTCAAAGGAAGAGCCTGGACACTCCTCGACGGCTTCCTCACCAGCGTCCATGAAGACCGAGCCAGACAACTTGGACTACTTCAGCTGACTAGCAGTTGTATTTCTTGTCCTAACCATTGTAGAATATGTATATTTTTTCATTATATTAAAGAAGTAAAAGAGCAGAAACACCTATCTTGTTACTGACATATAAGCTCAGTAACAAGATAGGTTTTTTTAAAACACAATTTGGATGACCTTGAAACTTCCCCCTCCACTGCTTTGTTACCCCCACCACTTGACTATTGGTGTACATGGCACATCGCGATTGGAAACCTCATTCCATCTTCAACAGCCACACCGACAACATCAACAATGGCAAACCTACCAACAGATGAAAGGTGTCCTCACGCATGTTGTGACTTCGTCCACGAGTTGGAGAAGAGGATGCAGGAGAGGGCGATAAGAAGAAAACAGATCCACTCAGAAAATATCATGATAGTCAACGGCTATCTTTTATTGTTCGGCCTTATTATGGTTGTACTTTTCATACTGTACGGCATAGTCACATGTGTCGGCAAGGTTGCAGAAGAAAACGCTCGCCACCATCAATTAGAAAGTTTCAATGTTACTTTGTAAGTTTTCCTTTTTTTAAAACTCCGTTTGGATGACCTTGAAAATTCCCCCACTACTCCACCACACCCCCCACCACTTCACCATGTTCCTGCATGAGCATCACATCAACCGTCATTCCTTGTCCGACAAGCAACCATGGCAGACAACAACACCATCAGCCAAGCTGACTCCACTACTGATGTCGGTACAAGTACGGGTTGGACACTGTCGGTCGATAGTGTACACTATTTGGAGTCAATTTGCGAACGTATGAAGGAAATACTGCGGGACAACCCTGGGATCATAATACAAATGAATTTAAATTATGATTGGTCCCAAGTTAGAATGCAAGGGGACGACAACAACGGTCAACAATCTCCACAATATTCGCCCATGTCCCCGATCTATCCTTACGGCGAGTCTGACGTCGATGAAGATGAGGCTGATGAAGATGCAGGGGACAACGAGGCTGAAGAGGAGTAAGCTTCATTCCTTTTTTTTTTAAAACCTAAATTGGATGACCTTGAGAATTCCCCCTCCACTATTTCCTTTTTTTAAAACCCAAATTAAATGACCTTGAAAATACCCCCTCCACGTACTTTTGGTTTACCCCCTCTACTTTTCAATACTGTCACCACAGTCTGTAGCTCACATCATTCCTTGCTTAGCTATCATGGCGGACAGCACTCTTTCTCGAGTTGACTCCACTACGGATGAAGAATGGCCATTTTCCTGGAATGTTCATCTGCAAGACTCGGCAGAAGTGGATATGTTGCATGAGAAATTGGTGTATGTATTAAACGAAAACCCCAACATTGAATGTAGAATGACTATGGATTTCGATGCGACAGGGGTCCACACTCAACCTTCCACTTCCAGCCAGCCTGAACCTCAGCTACAGCCAAAGAACTTTACACATCTTTACACTCCAATACGGCCGGAGGATGTGGTTATCAGCGAGGCAGACTCTACTACAAGTTATATTGAACCAACGAATTGGAAGCTTGTTGTTGACACCTTACACAAGGTCGACTTAGTATGTGACAAATTAAAGGAATTGATGATGCAAGATCCTGGTCTTCGTTTTAAAATTGATTTGTTTTTCATCTGGGGAGCACCTGCACGGGGCTCTTCGTCTGACAGCTCCCTAAGTACAACGGATGAGGAGGAGGAGGAGGACGACTAGTTATCTTTTTTAAAACTCCGTTTGGATGGCCTTGACCTTTCCCCCTCCACTGAGTTTATTTAACGTGCACTCTCAACGACTGCAACATCATTTCATCGCGCACCTTCACCACAGCAACATGGAGAGTCAACTCAACTACTGTTGCGAACGGAAATGTTTTTCATGGCCGAATGACATTGATGTTGCGGATGGCCTGGCGTGTAGAAAATGTGAAGCTTTTGGTCAATGCATGTGTAAGTGCAAGTCTTGGAAGAAGCCGAAACCGGAGTTGAAGACATTCCATGTGTACCAGATGAGAGGGCATAAGTACACTTGTTGCCCTGAACGTTGCATTGAATTCACATTAAAACAGCTAACTGGCTGCAAATTGTGCAACAATCATTTTGCAGGTTTTTGCAAACATTATTTAGGAGCCTGTCAGTACAGATCAACTTGGCATACAGAAGCACTCACTATCAATGAAATCGCTATAGATACACAAGAGTAGTCTTTCTACTCTTTTCTTTTTTTAAAACTCCATTTGGATGACCTTGACCTTTCCCCCTCCACTCACCTTAGTTTATATAAGCTCCATTCCTGCTGGCCACGGCATCACTTCATCTTGCTCCCTCGCCAAAGCAACATCAAGTATGGAAACTAAGCGTGTCTCATGTTGCGAGCATAAGTGTTTAGAGATACAAGGCGTCGTCCATTGTGCAAAGAAGCTTTGGGAGGAAGAGACAGGGACAACCTATTGCTGCGAGGGCAAGTGTTTCCTACTACCAAGATGGCAAGTGGACGGGCTGGCCTGCCGGCAATGTGAATGCTTCGGATGTTGCAGGTGTAGATGCAAGAACCAACAGCTGCCACCACCGGTACTACAAACTTTCAAAATCTACAAATCCAACTACTTTTACACTTGTTGTCCGCAGCGGTGTATTAAATTTCATTTCTCCAATCTTACCAATTGTCGGAAGTGCTACGGACAACCTGATGGGTGGTGCACCTGTTTTCTGGACTCCTGCCGCTACAGATCGGATTGGTTTACAGATCCGTTGGAAATTGATGAGGTCGCCCAGGAAGCACAAGAGTAGTCTTTCTACTCTTCAACTTTTTTAAAACTCCATTTGGATGACCTTGAGATTTCCCCCTCCACTTCCCCATATACCTAGAGTACACAGAGCCTGACAGTCAGTCACTCGGTGGCTGTCGTGGGGTGCGCATCGGTGTCGGCGCTCCGTTGTTAGGTTTTCAAGGTCACAGTAATATCAAATTGTTGGTGTTGTTCTGGTTCAAGGTCACCTGAGGGATAACCGATTGCCCATTTAGGCAGAGTCATGTCAGAAACTCGAGTTTAACTTGGCACTTTTGCCGTTTCTCGTCGAAAATTCGCTCCAAGTGGTCAAGGTCACGGGGACTCTGACTGAAACTCGGAGCGTAGTGCGAGAAACGGCAAAAGTGCCAAAAAATTTTAAGTTTCGGCGTGACCTTGACCTCAGTGGCGTCGGTGACGTCATTTTGATGACGTAAGGGGTGATGACGTCATCAGCACGTCATTTCTGTGACGTCATGGGTGTGACGTCATAGAAATGACGTCATTAGTGATGACGTCATCGATGACGCAATCGATGACGTCATCGATGACGTCATCGGTGAGGTCATTGACCTCGATGACGTCATCCCTCAGGTGACCTTGAACTGGGCCAGCACCAACAATTTGACACTACTTACACTAAAAACAAAACA